>ML813857.1:56050-83177 GCA_009831015.1 Picea engelmannii
TGAGGGCATGGTATGCCAAGATGGACTCCTACCTATTGTCACAGAAATTTGTACATTGTAAATCAGACCTGAATGTCTACATGCTTAGGATAGTTGATTCACTTCTACTTTTAGTTATATATGTTGATGATTTGTTGATGACCGGTTGCTCGACTTTCACGATTGTTGCAGTCAAGAGGATTCTACATGACAGCTTTTTGATGATGGACATGGTTCCACTACACTTCTTCCTTGGACTCGAGATCAGTCAGGATGCGTCAGTCATCAAACTATCTCATGCCAAGTATGCACAAGATATCCTTTAGAGATTTCACATGACAGACAACAAGTCTTCTTCGACTCCTTTCCTATCAGGATTCAAACTAGAGGATGGCGGGGAGACACCACTGGTTGACAGCACACTATACAGACAGTTAGTGGGGATCTTGTTGTATCTCACACACTCCATACCATACCTCTCCTATGCAGTTGGCACAGTTTCCAGGTTCATGCAGGAGCCGCATGAGCTACATCGAAAGGCTACAAAGTGTATCCTTCGATACGTACAGGGAACCATCACCTTTGGGATTCATTATGCAGCACACTCTACATTATATCTCATCAGATTTACTGATCCTGACTGGGCTGGCGATAGCACTGATCACAAGTCCACATCTGGTTACTCACTCAGTCTTGGTTCTGGGCCTATATGTTGGTCGAGAAAGAAGCAAGTCGTCATTGCTCTATCATCATCCAAGGTAGAGTATAGAGGGGTAGTTAACATAACCATCCTGTCTATGTGGCTACAACATTTTCTCATTGATTTTGGCATTCAGTTTCATTGGTCGATCGTCATCTGGTGTGACAACCAGAGCACTCTGAAGTTCTGCAGAGATCTGTTTCAGAGGCAGCAGATGAAGCACATTGATATCCACATGCACTACATTTGGGACTTAGTACACAAGGGGATCATCGACTTACAGTTCTTTCCTTCAGCAGAATAGACGATAAACATCTTCACCAAGACCTTCATTGAGCAGAAGTTCCATTCTCTATGAAGTTGTCTTGGAGTGAAGGACATAGTTTCCTAGCACCTGTAGTTCTTATTTTTACATACATTGTACCTTGAGGGGGGGTTTTCCCATGAGGTTTTCCCTCTTTCCTCACTTTATTTCATTGTATATTTTGTATTTGGGTACCTAACATGGCCTCGTTGTCGGGACCAATTCTTTATTTTCACCATAGTGATGTTCAAGGGGGGTGTTGGAGTTACTTCACACACACCTAGGATTTCTTTTTCCTAAGGTTTTTCCTTGTTTATTAGTCATAATTAGTCATTATACAGTCTCCTATATTTTAGGGGAGAATATTCTCTTTCATTTGACACTTCAGTTTGACTAGTTGAGTTGAGTTTAGATGTTCCATTGGTTTTGTCACCATGCAACATTGGGATCATCACCATGCTAATTCGACCTTTCCTTGGTATCATCACCAGATTGGTGCATTAACCTTGATTCCCTGAGTTAACTCCTCACTACTCTTTGTTCAGTCAGTTAACTGAAGACTAGTTGACTAGTTAACTCCTCACTACTCTTTGTTCATTCAGTTAACTGAAGACTAGTTGACTAGTTAACTCAACTAGGTGGCAGTTCACTTCTGTAACTACCTGATACACTAGACTAGGTGGAAGTTCACTCTTGTAACTATTGGTGTGTGTCTGGATCACTCTAGACCACCACTATGGCACATTGGTTCTCCTCCAATGTGCACTCATTGATTTATACAGAGTATATCATGTGTAAATTATGCATTATTCACAACGGTTAATGAGAATTATTTCATTCTTTCTCTCCTTCTTCTTTCTCCAATTCTCTCTGCAAATGTGTGTATTATTGTTTAGCTAGGTATATTATGTGCAGGTTCAACAAATTTACAGGGAATTCCCTATAAAGGGGTATTTCTTGTGGTTGTAATAAACTTACATATTCATCCATCAGGGCTGCAGAAACCCTAATCCTTTGATCTCCAATATCTCTCAATTCAACCATTGAAATTTGCTAAGATTTTGCCCACATAATCTAGTGATCATAACACATATTTTGGTAGACTCTTGGAACATTTTGATGGTTGAATATCTTTCAGTAATAAATCTTTTGTTACAACCATAAGGCTGATTATTATCTCTGCATAAAGTATTTACTACATCCTTGCATTTTGTGCTAGTATCTTTCTCCTTTAAACTTGAGTTGCACTAGTGTTTTGCTAGTTTATCTCTTACATCATTTACTTAATTTATAGCAATTGTTTTAGTACCTAATGGTGTCATTTTATTACTGATATATACTGATACTAACTACTACAATTAGGGACAAAAATCTTAACTTGCTTTTCCACCATATATTTGGACTTGTATATTCTTCTTCTTTGTGTCTCAGGCAGGTACAATCAACATTTGCAAGGTCTACTACTTCTTGGCAACCTTTGGCTACCACCAAGACCTTATTTGATCCCTTTATGCACTCTTCTATCGTGACCTATAGGGGGACCTTCCTTAATCTCTTCATTTTCCATCTCTTTCCCCCCAGGTTCATCAGGATTCCCCCCTTGAGGTGATTCTATCATCTCTAAAGTGACGGGAATACCTACCTAAGGTGACAGTGGGTAGGTGTTCTAAAAGTTGTCTCCATTTGGTGGTTGGGTCGAGCTTTTCCCAACCTACAACTTGTGCGATAACAAGGTCCAAAAAACAACCTCACGAGGATATGAATCCCCCTGTGTTTTTATAGAGGTGGTACTCCTCTTTGGTTGAAAGATATATCTTGAATATATTGGAATAGGGAGAATGTTAGACAACAAAAACCCAGATATTTATTGCTTAGTTTTATATTGAAATGGTTCTTGAAAACCTGATCTGATCTTTATGTGCAACAAGTAACTTTTCAAGAATAAAAATTTTGAAGGGAGGCTTCAATATCAGAATAAATGTATACTCAACATCATTTATGCAACCCTTTAAATCCATGTATTCTCATAAGAAATATGAGGAAATGGTTTTAATCATTTCAAATAACTTTAAATGATTTTTTCATTCAATACTAAAAAGAATTTGATAGGAAAACTCCAAAAATATCACTCTCAGAAATCCCAAGATCTGATAAATCATTAAAGCAATTCTCCGAAATAGTTATTTGTGGAGTTTTATTCATGAAAGATATTCAAAAATACAAAACATATCAGCAAACCAATTGACTAAATGTTCATAAATGAATCTTGTCAAAAACAAGGACTAAATTCCCATGAATCCAATAGACAATTATGTCTTACATCTGACAGTCACATATTGTTGGGTATGTGTTATATTATTTGCATGGTTAGAAATAGTGTGGGGGGTAAGAGGGGGTCAGAGTGCCCCCTTTCCCGGGGGGTCGCAAGGGGGCGGGATCCCTCTTGTGTGAGGGTTCAAGGGCAGCGCCCCTGAAAAAAAATAAAATTGGTGGTTTTTTGCATTCGTTTTTTTGTTGTTTTCGGCACACAATATTTGTCGATGGTTTTCTATTTTCGGTTAAGGAATTAGGGTTGTTGACTAATTCAGGTTATTGGATTAGGGTTTTGAATGCTACATGATCCTATATGTATATTTAATTGTAAACACTGTATGAGATGATGAATATAGAATATGTTGGTCTTCTCGGTTTGGGTTTCCAAGGGAAAAATCTATGTGTAATGTGTGTATTTTCCATTGCATCTTTTTTGTTCTTTTATTAAAAATTTGTTCGCAAAAAATAATTGTACAAGGTTAAAATATACACATATATGATTGTAAATACTCCATGATCATGTAAGAAAATTCTTGGAAGAATACAAGAGAAACTCTCAAGAACTCAACCTTATGTTCAATTCAGAAATGTGAACAAAAATCCTTGAGAAAGTGGTGTAGAGTAAGAAGAAGAATGGATAATATGGAGAAATTTTTTTTCTTATCAGAATCTTGGTTGCATGTTGATGGTTGTACCCTTCTATTTTAATCTTCTCATTTCCCTTTTTTCAACCCTTTGATGGAGTCATTTCTTGCCTTTTAAAATCTGCTCTTCTAACTTCTTGAGGTAGTTTGGTTTTTCTCTTCTTGAATTTTCCATTTGCTTCTTTGGATTAAACACTTTAATTAATTATGTCATTAAAATTTTTGTCTTGAAGTGGCCCCTTTTGGTCTTACATAAAAAATAAAAAAATAAACAAAATTTTAACTGGTTGCCTTTTTAAAGAAAGGATTGTATTTTAATTTTCTTGGAAACATATTTGCCCTTTCAGCCACAAAAACCAATTTAGATGTAAAATTCACCATATCATCTTCCTAACGAGTCTTTTTTAGCTCAATTTGAAGTTTCATATCTCAATATATAAGCTCAGGAAGTCGAGGTACCAAGCAGATTTATCAGCGAACGATAAAAATATTGATGACTTTTCTTTCAATTTATGAGAGCATCATGGCCAATTTCAGCTCTCGAAACCTATTCCATCATCTTCCTAGTCGAATTACCTTTCCAATGAGGTATATTTTTTCCAAATCCGACTCCCGGATCTCGAGTTATAACTCTCAGAAAATTGTTGCTCAGCAGTCGTCTGGTTAATCTTAGCCATTCATCTCAATTCGTCTACTCCATTAAAAATTCAACTTTTTCTCAAATTGTATATTGCACATGAATTTGTGGTCATTATTTTTGAATTATTTATATAGAAAAAGGCCCCATGCCTTTCATGTGAAGCATATGGAGACTATGGAGACTTGGATATTTGACCCCTTAGAAAATTAATGAATTAATTTAATATTTTGGCTGCCCAGTCATCATCCACCAAGCACCTAGTCAGCAGTGAGTTAGCATCCACATCATCAGTGAGCAAACGTCCATGTGTCGTGATTCCATTTTCTTCCATATGTCATCATTCCATTGGTTTCCATGTGTGATGGTTTATTGGTTGGTTGCATAAAATTTAGTAATTGTTGGCATATGCCATCATTCCATTGGTTTCCATGTGTCACGGTTCATTGGTTGGATTCATAAAACTTAGTAAAATGGTTAAGCAAAGGGAATATGGGACGAGATAATAGAGGGAGGTTGTGAGGGAGGAGAGAGAGGCGGGTTGGTGGGTTGTTGAGGGGGGTGTGGAGGGATAAGGAGGTGTGAACCCACAGTGCATGTGAGCCTGCGTAGGTGAGGAGGAGGAAAGATAAGGAGTGGGGAGGAGAAATTAAAAATAAAAGTTAAAAGTGTGAATCGATTGGTCAGATATGTGAGGGAAGTGAGGGAGTAAGGAGAGGAGAGATAAGGAGTGGGGAGTGAGGTAGGAAAAAATTATAAGTGTGGAGTATGAGAGAAGAGAGGAGGAAGGAGTGTGTAAATAAATTTGAAATAAAACTAAGTTTTAGGAAGATAAGAGTGGAAAGGGAAGTTATGAAAGGATTGGAGTGAGGAAAAAATTTGAAATAAAACTAAGTGTTAAGAGGAAGAAGGAAAAAAATACGCTCTGAGGAACTTTCAGAATTAGGTTTTCAGTAGTCGGCCACCCTTTGACATGGCTTCTGGTTCAGGGGAGAGAGATCTCCCACAACTACCTCTGCCTCCAGACCTCATTTATTTCCAGATCCTCATGTCATCTTACACGAAAGCAACAAAATGGCATCCCCAAGCGTGCTTTGTTAAGAAGCTCGATGAGATCTCGAAGGTCTCTGTCCATTCCCCCTCCTTTAGGTCGTTCACTCCGAGACTGGTTGAAAATGGTTTGATCGGAAAATTCATGGGACTTTGGACCTCCCCAAGAGCAATGGCGCAATGGTTGGATCAAAATAAAACTGGAAAAAACGATAAAAGGGCAGTTGTCAACAACTTTCTATGGTAAGGGATTCTATGTATTCCTCTTTGAAAATAAAGTACATAGAGATTTGATATTTAGAAATGGTCCATACTTCATGGGCACAAGAGGGATGTATCTAAATCAATGGACCCCATATTTTATCCCAGAAAATGATATCCCCTTTGTTGTTCCAGTCTCGGTCAGGCTTCCCTTCCTGTCTCTCCACTGTTGGAATGATGAAACCATAAAAAACATTGGAAATGTGTTGGGAAGGTTCATCGATCGTATCAAACCAAACGATGGATTACAATCTTATGCTCATCTCTATGTAGAAGTATATATAGAAAAAGGACTTCCGTAGGAAATCCAACTAACCCCAGATGGGTGGTCATACATTCAAACAGTCGACTATGAGAAACTTCCATTTAAATGAAAATCCTTCCATGAGTATGGTCATTTCGCCAAAAATTGTCCCAAGGCATTATCAGAGAACCCCGAGAAAAAAGCTTCAGAGAAATGGAAGCCAGCAAAATGAAAGAAAGTGACAAATAAATCAGAAGTTCAGTCATAGGAAAGAAGAGCCAACACCAGGCCATCCACCCTGATCAAGGGGAAATCACTGATGTAGAACAATAATGAAGTAGAAAGCAGCAAAAACGGTATGATCCTCTTGAGAATCTAGAAGCATAAATGAATCACTCGAAAGAAAACACAGAAGAGATACAATGTCAACAAGCACCAAATCTAGACCCTCCATCACTTCAAAATGAGCCTGATGCCCCTCTTCTCATGGACCCCTCCCATGGGTTGGATGATGAAAGTCAGGAGGACTCGTGGGAGGAATTGGACATGGAACTCCTAAAAAGTGTCAAATCCTCGAAAGCAAGAAGGAAAACAAACAGAAACAAAAGGGAAAAAGAAACAAATCAAGACAAAGAGCTAGGAACCCAACCAACGCTGGAAGAAGTCCTCAAAAAAGAAGGGAAGAGTGAGAAAGCCCCAAAAACAAAAGGACAATCTCAGCCCACGAAAGGGGGGGCAACCAAAAATGCCAGTAAATAATGAAGGTAGTCTCCTGGAGCTGTAGAGGATTGGGACAAAGGGAAAAAAAAAAAAGCAATGGGAAATTTAATCAAAATAGAAAGGCCCCATATACTCATAATCCAGGAGACCAAAATGCAGGGTTTTGAATCCCTGTGAGAAATGAAGCAAATCTGGAAAGCAAGTGATGGAATAGCTCTAAATTCTAGAGGAGCGTCAGGAGGGATCTGCACAGTCTGGAACACCAAAATCTTCAGAGAAGAACAAAAGTTAGAATCCTCCCACTGTATGTTGGTACATATCAAGCACCTACAAACATGTAACATCTATCATATTTGTAATGTTTATATGCCTAATAACTATTGGGAAAAATAGAATGTTGGGAGTCCTTAATGAAAATCAAAGAAGCCGGATTACACAATAATTGCATTATAGCAGGAGACTTCAACACAACTTTGCACCAAGGGGGAAAAAAAGTAGGCTCTATAGTAAGGGAATCATTCAGGGAATACATGGAAGATCTGATCTTGGAGCTGGATCTGTTTGATGTCCAGTCTTCTAAAGGGAAATACACTTGGAAAAATAAACGCTTAGGGGTGGGACACATTGTAGCCAGACTAGACCGTTTTCTCATACATATCTCTATCCTCCTGCTTACTTTCAACATTTCCTCCCAAATTATTCCTTGGGGTATCTCAGATCATCACCCAATATCTCTCTCCTTTGACAAAGCAGAAAACCTAGGCCCCATTCCCTTCAAATTCAATCCCCTTTGGATGGATTCACCGAACTTCCTCCCCCTAATCACCATTGTTTGGTCAAACTGGATGGATGGAACCTCGGTATACATCTGGGAACAAAATCTCAAAAGGATTAAGCAAGCAATCAAGGAGTGGGTAAAATCCTCCCCTTACAAACCAAGAGAAGAAATTGAAAGGTGCAAAAAGAAGCTAGAATATATACAAGAAGAAATGGATTCAAACATCATTCACAACAGACATTTATTACAAGAGAAATAACATTTTCAAAATCATATGAGAGTGCTCCACAAAGAAGAAAAGGAATGGAGACTCAAATCTCGAGCCTTGTGGCTTCAAGTAGGGGATAAAAATACCTATTTCTTCCATAAGCAAGCCAAATCTAGACAACAAAGAAACATTGTGGAGGAAATAAAAACAGCCTCAGGAACACGAATCAACTCCTTTGAGGAAATAAAAAAATCAACAGCATCTCACTTCAGAGAGCTTTACACAAAGGCAGGTGAAGACAACAAAGAGAAGAGCCTACAATTCATAGAACACATCCTGCAAATGATAAAGGAAGAAGATAATAAAGAGTTAAACAAGGTGGTTACAGGGGAGGAAGTCAAAACAGTTCTAAATTAGTTTGATCCAGACAAAGCCCCTGGGCCTGATGGATTCACTTTACACTTTTACAAGAAGTGCTGGGAAATAATTAAAAAATACCTAATCTGCATGATAAGATTTGTCTAAACAACTTGCAATATGGGAGGTGCAACCAACACCTCCTTTTTAGCCTTGATTCCTAATGTCTCATACAAAATTTTAGCAAAAATCATAACAAATAGATTAAAACATTTGCTTCCACATATCATACTTCCCAATCAAGGGTGCTTCGTGGAAAAAAGAAAAATGTGGGATAATATAACCTTAGTTCAGGAAGCAATCTACACCAGTGTTAATAGCAAAGAAAAAGGGATGATAATCAAAATTGATATGGAAAATGCCTTTGATCGGGTAAAGCATGAGTTTCTTTATGAAGTTTTAAAGATATTTGCTTTCAATCACTCCTTCATCTCTTGGATTGGGACATGCATATCAACCTCCTGGATAGCCCCTCTGAAAAATGGGCATCCAACTCCATTCTTCCAAGCTACAAGAGGGCTAAGACAGGGATGTCTGCTTTCTCCAATGTTGCATGTCATTATGGAAGAAATTCTAAACAGAAGACTTGAGCATGAAAGAGCTACTGAAAACATTCCTGGACTAAAAAATAGCAAGGGGAGTAAGAAGAATAAACAACTCCCAGTTTGTTGATGATGCCCTTTTGTTAGGAGGAGCCTCTCAAATTATGGCCAACTGATTCAAATTGGTTCTTTACCAATATGAAGCAGCCTCAGGAGGAGTTATAAACAAGCACAAAATTCAAATATATTCTTGGCACACAAAAGCAAGTATAATGGTAAGAATTGGAAACATTCTACAGTTCTCCTTTTATGTAGATTGGAAATACTTCAAGTATCTTGGCACTCCTATCAACATAAAGGCCTTGCCTGGGGAGGTTTGGCAAGTGATCCTTCAAAATCTCAAGGATCAATTCGAAGTTTGGTGAGCAACCTGGTTGAACCCAATCGGAAGGGTGGTCCTAATACATTGGTCTTAGCTTTGTATCCAATTTTTCAATTATCAGCCCTTCATGGTCAAGTGGGAACAAAAAAGGAAATGACCAAACTAATCAGAAAATGTATTTGGAAAGGGGGAAAAGACAACAAGAAAAAACTACATATGGTCAACTGGTCTATTGTATGTTCCCCAAAAGAAAAAAAAGGATTAGGGATTCAAGATCCAAAAACGATCAACATAGCCCTGGGGCCAAAACTTCTATGGTGCTTAATCATTGGAGGTAACGAATGGTGGAAAAAGGAAATTTGCTACAAATACCTATAAAAAAATCAAAAGAGGTGCCTAGAAACAACAACAATCAAACACAGGATCCCCTATCTAGAAACTCATTCGAGCCTCACTACCTCTCATACAGAATCATTTCACATGGAGTCTAGGGATGGTAAAGAAATCAAAATTTGGGAAGACCAATTTTTAGATAAAAATTGTCATGTATTCCCTCTTTAGACCCCTTCAAAATTTGGCTAAATTCCAAAGGGAAAAACACTATCCATGATATCTCAGAGTGGAATAACAATGACACTTGGAAAGATTCAAACTTGGGAGAGGTCCCTTCAAATATGCTCAATGTTTCTCATCAATTCCTCATGATTGTAAATGTATTTTCCCTAGTTCACCTCAATCAGAGTGATAGTAGGGATTGGGAGGAAAATGATACTCTATGAGGATTGGATATAAAACTCTCCTCTCCAACAACGTTCTCCCAAAAAAATCAGCAATCTGGAAATAAATATGGAATTCAAATGGACAACCTAAGATCAATATTTTTGGTTGGAAATTATCTCATAACAAGCTCTTAACGGGGGAAAACCTACCCAAATAGGTTTTGTGGGACCCTACAGATGTGCCCTATGCAATAAAGATTTTGAAATCACTGAACATCTTTTCCTCAATTGCAATTCTTCTAAGCAAGTGATGCACATTGTCTACTCAGAACTAACAAACCAAATATCCTGGTCGACAAGTTGTATAACTCTGATTGGAAAATGGAGCAAATCCTACAAAGGATCCCTCAACAAAAAACTGATCTTTCATCACACGTGGAAGGCCTCAATAAAACATGTTTGCTGGCAAATCTGGATGGAAAGAAATAAAATCATCTTCAAGGAGAAGTCAATTCTCCCCCCCATAGTCGCAACCCATGCGATTGGCCAACTAGGCGAGTTCCTCTCTTCTCGAAATATCAAAGCAAAGGCAGGTAACCTTTTGACAAAAGAAGAAGAAAAGTGGTTGGAGAAAATAAATCTTCCCACCATACATCCCTTAATTTTGCCACAAAAATCATGTTGGCAGCTTCATTATTCTCAGCAAGACTTCAATAAATGGCTAAAGTCTCAATACAACCATGTCCTTTGTTTCGATGGTTCTTCAAAATGAAACCCAAGGGAGGCAGGTGCGGGAGGGGTGTTTTACATCCCTAGAGGAAAAAGGATTCTAAACTACTCCTGGAACCTGGGTGTAACCACCACCAACATGGCAAAGGCCTACGCGATGTATCAAGGAGTGATCTTAGCTTAGGAACAAAAACTTAGCAACATCATCGTAATAGGGGACTCAAAAAACACAATTCGGCACTTTGTCAAAGGGATTGCCCCAAATAACTCCAAGATGAAAAGAATCGTAGAGAGGATCAAAGCAATATTATCCTCAATTCAAACCTCCTTCTTTCACTCCCCCCACACAAACAATGAAGAAGTGGATGAATAGGCGAATCAAGCAATCGACAAAGCCCGGGGTCATATGGAAATTCTAGGGAGGCTCCTTTTTTCAGCCCCTCCCTAATGAATAATCCCCCTCTCTCCATAGCTCCACTTGGCATCAATCTCCCCTCAACGCAAAATATGGAAGGGGCATGTAGCAAGAATTACATTATAAATAAGGAGGCGCAGTACTCTTGTATCTCCTGTCTCATGGGAAGTTGCAAGAAACAAGACATTTGTGTGGCTCAATTGGGTCACCATGATATCCTCCTCCATGGGACTCTGTCGTATCAGACCCTCCACGACCGTAAACAAGCGTGCAGCATCAAATCGTCCATAACTCCACTTGAGGTGAGGGCAATCGAAAGGAATTCCATCATGATCCATTGCAAGGGAAAGCAGGCGGTACATGCCACTTAAAAGCATGAGAGACACCTAATACGTGATTTTGCATGGCAATGGTGACATTCATGCATCAAGGTTTCTGCTTGCAGAGATAAATTGGAAGGCAAGCCCTTGATTCACTGCCTCAGTCAGCCCCACTAGAATTTTGCAGATTTGAATACAACAAAGAAAGAGGAAGTGCAGTGTCCAAGCAACACATGATTTAGCAATTGGACCAGAGCAAGAGGGACAGCTCCAGGCAACTTTTTAAGCACCATCAACAAAGGAAGAAGCAGCAACAGAGGAAGCATCTATGAAGTTGAAAGTGACAACAATAGAGGATCCACAAGTGATAGAGGAAGAATCAAGCGTGATTGGTCTGGAGGTAATTTTCTAGCAATTTCTATCAGTTTGTTTGAAGGAATGGCTCAATGTCAATATCAAGAAAGACCAAAGGAAGAGTTGGTAGACGATAATTTCTCCACCACCCAACAATTAGCTCTTTGTCTTGACTCTCACAATTCCACTCTCTCCTTCACGTTGGACACTCTATCCCAACACCGAACGTTAATAAGTCAATTACAAGATGAAGTAGAATTTCTCATGTGTCAAGGGGAGAACATCGAAACAAAGTTGGAAGCCAGACCACCAAATTTTCCAGCACAAAGTCAGAATGAGAAAACCGGGAGTAGATCAGACCCCACGTTGTCTGACCTAAATGTGGCGCTAGAGCCCCCTCCGAAAGAAGACAAATTCTAAAGAAGACCAGTAAGAAAGTCCTCAATTTTGTAAAAATGGTTTAATTAAACCTCTCATTAGATAGTTTAAGGACAAGAATACAAGCTTTGTTTAGAGTAAAGTTGAACTAAAACTAGACTCAGTTTTGTAAGCTTTTTTGTGGAAATTTTGCTTTTGGTATCTCTTTTACTAGCACCCTCCTTTGTATTATGCGACCTCGGTAGTGTCTTTTATAAATATAAATTTTTTTGTTTCTGTGAAAAAAAAAAAGAGGAAGAAGGAAATAAGAGAGGAGAKGGATTCTTCGAAAAATTTCTAAGTATGGAGAATATAAGAGAGGGGGAATGGGAGAGTGGAAAATTTTGAAAACAATCTAAGTATAGAAGAGAGGAGTGAGAAAAAGGGAAGAGAGGGTGAGGGAGATAAGTGTTGAAGAGTAGAAATGAGACTAAGTATAGAAGAGTAAGTGGAGTGGTAGAGTGGGGTTTGAAAAAAAAATCTCAAGTGTGGTGTTAGCGCTCTGTAATTTGCCCAAGGYTGTGGAGGTAGTCACAGAGGCAACATAAAAACCACTTCGAGTATTGGATMTAGCCCTCCCAGACTTAGAAAGGGATCTCTCTATTTAATATAGACTTGTTTGAATAGATATTAGGTTAGCTAATGAGTTCAAAGTTTGGATTTTTAGATTTGATGTGTTTGGGAGATTGGAAACTTGAATTTTCATTGGGCCATGGGGTCTACCTTTCTGAAAATGGATCTATCTTGGATGTAAATATTGTCACCATAGGGCAGGATAGAAATATTGTTGGATAAAATTGAATTAAATGAAAGTGGAGGAGAGTAAAAGAAGGGAAAATACACAAAACAGAGGAGCAGATAAGAATTCCTATGCTCAACTTCAGACGAAAACATGCAGACCATTAAAAGACCAGAAACAGAGTGCAAAAAAAAAGTTTTGTTCGTAATATTTATTTCAATGATTGGATCAGGGAAAACATCAAATGGATTAAAAGATAAAGAAAACAATTACTCAGAGAAAAACATCACGAGGGATTCTAACACAAGAATCCTGCAGCTACAATTTTTATTTTTGGAAAGTCATCAAGAAAATTACAATGTATCCCCTGCGGGGCATGAATCCCAAGATCAATCATCAATCCTTTTACATTAAACTCACATAAATAAATAGGAGAGATCTCCCAACAATTTTTTTAAGTCGGATTCAACCGCCTCGGCCACAAATAGCAACAAATCCCCAAAAATCCTAAACTGTCTGCCATGAAAGACGGGCCGAATTTCTGCAAAAAAAGGGGTCTACACAGACATATTTTTCTCTTCAATGTTGACACCTGGGAAAAAACTTAAGGATATTATTTTATATGGGAATGTTATGGACAAAAACCTCCTTTGGTTTTGCCAAATTTGCCTCCATCTCGTTGTAACAACTACCGCAAAATTGGGACTGTAACAAAAAAAACAAAAATCCGAAAAATGAGGCTGAAAGACAGCTTCGATTCGCCCAACTGGTGGTACCTGTGAAAAAACTGAGAGACATTTTTATCTTCATCCTGTTATGGAGAAAAACCTCTCTCGGGTTTTCAAAATTCATTTTTGTTTGCCGGGAATCCACTTCAGAAGAAGACTGGTCAAAACTGGAAAAACAGTGGTTTTGTGAAAATGGGGGAGGGCGATTTTGGAGAGGTAAGTGGTATTCCGGACCCCCCCTGAGGTGGTAAGTGGTATTGGGAGGGGGGGGTCCGAAATCACCTGGAAGTGACAAGTGTCCCTCCCAATACCACTTTTCGTACCCCCCCCCCTCTGTTAAAGTTCGAAAAGCACACCGGGGGGGGTCTGGAATTTTTTATGCCCATTGATTAGATTTTGGGGATGTGTGAAGGTATAGTTGCGGGTGGGTAGAAATTAGGATAAATGTTTTAATTTTGTTTTTACTTTTTATTTTATTACCTTTTAACTTTTTTGATTTATTTATTATATGTGTTTTGACTTTTAATTTTTATTGTATTGTTTTTATTTGTTTTACGTGTTTTCCTTTTATTTTGTTTTTTGTTTGTTTTACGCTTTTGTTTTATGTTTTTTATGTTTGTTAATATTTAATGTTTTGTACCCGGATGGGGTGACACGTAGCTCCACGGCGACAATTGGAATCGCACTCAGCCTGCGCATAAATGCTGATGGCCGCCACCCACAAGTCTGCATTAACGATGGGGGACGGCCATAGCTGCAGCCACAGGACGGAGGGACTCCTCCCTTGCGCGATCATTTACGCCCACAGCGCACTCGATATGGGAGGGGTTAAGTGAGGGAAGGTGACCTCGACTCCTGGTCATTCGATTTTTTATATTCCCGGACAGAGCGGGACTGCACCTGCCTCGGCTCTGCTTCTCGCTTGGACACTCTGGTGCAGTCCAGCATTCCTCACGCCCCGGCTCTCTGAATTTTCGTTGTATTTTTCTCTGTGTGTAACGAGACAGAGTTGGCTTGCTCGTGCTTTGCACCTGCAACTGCTCTCGTCCTGGCTCATCTGCCTTTCCCTGCACTCGTTCTGTTCTCTCACCATAGCTCGGAAGAGAGGCAGACCTCGCCGTGGTGCGGCCTGGGATGCACATAAGGCGCAGCGGCGACAGAAAGAGCAATTGGAACGCGCCTTGGCTCTCGCGACCTCCATTCTTCGAAAGAAATCTAGGGCAGATAAATTGGCGCTGCTCGCCACCATTGCTGAGCCGGGAGTTGGTTGTAGCCGAGATGTCAAGGCCAACACACCGGGAGACCGCCAGGAAGCTGGCACTGAGGAGGAGTTTCCCCCCTATATAGTGGTGGAAGACCCGTTCATGGAGGACCTGTCGATTGCAGAGAAGACCCGCGCCACTGAGGCGACTCATCGGGAGGAACACAAACCCATTCTGGCATAGGAAGATGATACCCCTAGCTGCATTGTGGAAGAAATCCCCTGGCCCGATGACGACAATCTCAGCAGCCATGACATACAGGTGAATGAAGCATAAACGAAGGGTGCAGAGGTTGATGCGGAGCAGAGGGTGTTCGACGCTGGCCTTGGAGTGGAGGTGGACGTGGATGGCAGCATGCATGGCTCTCTCCTCCGGGACGAGCACCTGGCTCTCGTGTTCGACCTTCGTGACCACTTGTCTGACCTGGAGCATCGGGCCCTCCTCATGGACCAGCATATGGACATGCTCCTCGATGCATTTTCCAATGCTCCAACTCAGCGGAAGTGCCCCCTCTGCACGCAAACATTTTCCATCCCGGCTGGGTCTACGTGGCAGACTGGTGAGGACGACGGGTCACCAGGCACCTAGGTTTTTATGCTCTCTTGGTTCCTAGTTTTATTATGTTACTGTTTTATGTGCTTATGGACTATAGACATATGTCCTGGTTTCCTCCGAGCAGGACAGATGCTACTCTATTGTATGTTTTATCATGTTATTGCTACTTGCCCTCCAACTATGTTGGTTTCCATTAATCGGCAGCATTTTTGTGACATCAGACCTACACTTTTGTATATTTTGTAAAAGTTTTTTGTCTATCTAATATAGCAGGTTCCACTTTTTTATTTAAAAAAAAAAATATTTAATGTTTTGTATTTTGTTTATATGTATTATATTTTAATTTTTCTATTAAATGGGTTTTGTATTAATTAATTTTATTTTAACATTTAACACTAACCTAAAATAACCTAAACACTAACTTAATTAATAGCTAATTAATTAATTAATAATTAATCAATTGCTAACAAAACTAACTTAGCTTATTGGTCTAATTACACTAACTTTATTAACCTTATTAATTTATTGTTCTTTTTGTTTATCCTAAGTTTGGTTTATGCATAGATGGGTGTTGGGATAATGGAGGATGATGTCATGAGGCAGGGGCAGTATGGTATTGCCAGTAAGGTGGTAAGTTGGAAAGGCGGTAAGCAGGAAGAGTGGTAAGCAGTAAATGGTCTGGACTGGAGGAGGTATGATGCAATGGATTGATGACACGTTGGAACAGGGCCTGCCGGAAAAACCGCCTCATTTCGGACCCCCCCCCCCATAGTTAAAGGCAGAACAGTCAAGGGGGTCCGAAAAACTGCCTCATTTCGGACCCCTCCCCCCATCGTTAAAGGCAGAACGGTCGAGCGGGTCTGGAATTGCCTGTAGACCATCCATATGTGCATTGTCATGATGATCGTAGATCTGTGTGCACTTTTTAGTCACCATTCCAGACCCCCCCCCCCCACCGTTAAAAACAGAACAGTCGAGGGGGTCCGGAATCGACTGTAAGTCGTTGATCTACGCGTCGCTAGATCGACCGTCGACCTAAGCGCGTTCTTTGTTCTCCAGACGCCAATGCAGCAAAAACTTAGGTTTAGTGCTTTTTGTGGGTTTTGTGCACTGCTTCCCTTGCTTTTGTCTCCATGGGATTAGGAAATACCACTCAGCGTCAAAAATCATGAATTTTCTTTTCTTTTCCTTTCCTTGAAAATAATTTGCAGAAATGAAATATTATTTGCAAGCCAAAATACATCCAGAGAGAAAAAATTACAGTAACCAAATGATCCTATGAATTATAGGGTTATGACATTGGCTCCACCTGGGGATGGAAGCTCTTTTGGGAGGTGTCAAGAATCACTAAACTCTGAATATGCAGACCGATGCTTTATTCATTGGGTTGATCCCAAAATTATTCTGCAACCGGTACCTGTTTTGATCTTTCAACTGAAACCAAACCAAAATGAACACTGTTGAAAAAGAGATGCTCAGAATGTTGAGCTTATTCACATTCTCCTACCTACCCTATACTGTTGAAAATCATGCTAAATCAAATAATACAAAAATTCTAATGAAGTCAATCAAGTAGCTGCTCTACTAGCTCTACTCTTTCAATGTTTTCAATCAATATCAAAAATAGAACTTGCATAGGCATCATGAAATGCTTTCCATCATGATCTTCATCACAAGGGGATTGATAATCACGACACATAACAGAAAAACTAGAAATGCATTGTGGCTCTGTGATGAACAATTTATCCATATAAATAGCCATTGGATCAAGATAAACTTGACCTATTACTGGATATTCAAATTTAACCAACTCAACTTCATGATTCGATGCTATAGTTGTGTTATTTGCATCTTCGTGCACTTCTAGACGTGGCTGCAAATTTTCTGATGGGTTCTGAAATGATGCTTCTGCTAAACACACCCTTGTAACTGACTGCCTAATCATGTCAATATCATAACATCTTTTCATCTCATGACTGGCGAATGAAGAATGATTTTGACCACACAGGTCGTCCAACTGATCAGCTATTGGATCCTGAAAAGACTAGCAAGATTGTCGCATTGATTCAAATGAAATTTCCTGACTTTTTATGTATTTATCCTTCAACACTTGTTCAAGAGTCTCCTTCAAAATTTGAAATGAATTATAATCTAATGGGACAGAATTACATTCCATTGTTTCAAATCTTGTTTCAAGCTATGGATTTCCATCTGGACTTTGAAAATCAAGGGAAATTAGTGACTGTGATTTTGGGTCTAAAACAGATCCCATGTCGTCAATGACATCCTCTACTAACTCATCAGAAAAAAATTTGTCTTCGTTATTTACAACTTGCCTAGAGTTTCTTTTCAGAAATTGAAAAGATGAGAAACATAAGGGCAAAGATTTTTCCCTTACTCTGGAATTTTCTGCATTTTCCTCATCACTGTCATGATTGTTGGGCAGAGGTTGATTGTCATATATGAGTTGTAACTGATCTTCTTCCTGCCAATGACATGTTGTTGGTTGCTTTAAACAGTCAACATCTATTTCAACCTCATGATCATCATCATACTGATCACACTTGGGTAGATTATGCCAGTAAGAAAATTCATCAAGCATGCACATCATATCAGTTGATGGCTCTTCAACAAGATGAGTTGTAACTTCATCTTCGACTGTATTGTGAATTGAATACATGAAAGAATCATTATCCAAACCATGGTACCAAGGGTGAGCTGCAAAATGTTCGGGAACTGTGACCTTTTCTTTCTCTGAAAACAATGGAACATGATGTCTTTGGACAGCAAGCTCATCTTTCCTACTAATCTTCTGCATCATCTCTTCCATGTTGCTGGCCAGGATGTCCAGTTTAGCTTCTGATGACTTCAGCTGCTCCTTTTCTTTGTTCTTTACCTTTGACCTTTTGATCAGCAAGTTGGCCTCCACATCAACTGCAATGTTATGCATTTCTTCAAGAGTTGCAGTGTTCATTTCTCTTAATTGGAATGCCATCTTAGGATCGAAGGCATCTGGGAAATGCAAATGATATGATCCTAGGGGTGGTCTTATATCAGCAGGCATTGCATGATATATCTTATTGAATCTTGCTGAAAATTGTTGTATTGTTTCCCCTAGCTGTCTTTTCAAATGGTCATATTCTTCTAGGATGAGAAAGGCATTTCTCATGATCACCCATCGATCTAGAAAAACTTGCACAAACTGATGGAAATTGTTAATACTCACATCTGGGAGATTTTTAAACCAATTTTTAACTTTTCCTTACAAAGACAAGGAAAACATCCTGATATAGACATCGTCATCTTCAACCTCATAAAGGTCAAGGAAATCTACAAGACTTTGGATATGCTTTTCAACAGTGATCTTCACATTTTCTCCATCAAACCTGGGAATATTATTGATGTAATTGACAGGGAGGTCATGGAGAATAGGAGGCAAATCTAGAGGTTTGTATCTGTCTAGGATTTTCTCGGGTACAGGAGGTAAAGCAAGGGGCTTATAACAGGCTGGAATTTTGACTTGTGAATCTAGACTTTTCACATATGTATCAGAGATCTTTACGTCTGTAGGAAATAAAGCAGGAGGCTTATGTCTATCAAGGCTTCCTATAGGTGTAGGAGTGGGTACCAGATCTATGGGAATGGGCTCAATCCTTTGAGATTCATCAGGTTGAAAATGGTCATCCTGAACTTCAACAATATACTTTGGACCAGGATCATGATAAGAGAGAAAGTAATTGTAGATGAAACCAATAATATCATGAATACAATTTGAGCTTGAGCACCTGGTCTTTCTAGGCTACTTGGTCATGCTTCAGGTTCTTCCTCCAGTGGAGTCTTTGAGTTGGAACTTTTTGGAGCTGATTCGAGTCGCCAGGTGGATGATCTCAGCCTTCTTGTGTCTGGTCATTGTCCACCATCAGTGAATAGATCTGGAAATTTGAAGTGTACTACTAGGGAAATCTCCTCAGTATGGTCACCATTATGTTAGCGCTCTTTAATTTGCCCATGGCTGTGGAGGCAGTCACAGAGGCAACATCAAAACCATTTCGAGTATTGGATCTAGCCCTCCAAGACTCAGAGAGGGATCTCTATATTTGATATAGACTTGTTTGAATAGATATTAGGCTAGCTAATGAGTTCAGAGTTTGGATTTTTAGATTTGAGGTGTTTGGAAGATTGGAAACTCAAATTTTCATTGGGCCATGGGGTCTGCCTTTCTGAAAATGGATCTATCTCGGATGTAAAGATTGTCACCACAGGGTAGGATAGAAATATTGTTGGATCAAATTGAATTAAATGAAAGTGGAGGAGAGGAAAAGAAGGTAAAATCCACCAAGAAGAGGAGCAGATAAGAATTCCTATGCTCAACTTCAGACGAAAACATGCAAACCATTAAAAGACCAGAAACAGAGTGCAAAAAACAAGTTTTGTTCGTAATATTTCTTTCAATGATTGGATTAGGGAAAACATCAAATGGATTAAAATATTAAGAAAATAGTTACTCAAAGAAAAACATTACCAGGTAGTCTAACACAAGAATCTTGCATCTACAATTTTTATTTCTGGAAAGTCATCAAGAAAATTACAATGTATCCCCTATGGGGCATGAATCCTGAGCTCAATCATCAATCCTTTTACATTAAAATCATATCAATAAATAGGAGAGATCCCCCAACAATTTTTTTAAATCAAATTCAACCTACTCGACCAAAAATATCAACAAATCCCCAAAAATCCTGAACTGTCTGCCATGAAAGGCGGGCCGAATTTCTGCAAAAAAAAGGGTCCACACAGACATTTGTTTATCTTCAATGCTGACACCTGAGAAAAAAATGAAAGAGGTTATTGTATATGGACATGTTAAGGACAAAAAAATCCTTTTATTTTTCCAAATTCGCCTCCATCTCGCCGTAACATCTCTCGCAAAATCGGGACTGTAACAGAAAAACCAAAAATCCAAACAATGAGGATGAAATACAGCTTCGATTCTCCCAACTGATGGCACCTGTGAAAATAATGAGAGAGGTTTTTGTTCTTCATCCTGTTACGGAGAAAAACCTCTCTCAGTTTTTCAAAATTCGTTTTCGTTTGCCCGGAATCTACTTCAGAAGAAGACTGGTCAAAACTGGAAAAACAGTGGTTTTGTAAAAATGGGGGAGGGCGGTTTTGGAGAGGTAAGTGGTATTCCGGACCCCCCCTGAGGTGGTAAGTGGTATTTGGAGGGGGGGGTCCAAAACACTTGGAGGTGACAAGTGTCTCTCCCAATACCACTTTTCGGACCACCCCCTCCCCCTCCATTAAAGTTCGAAAAGCACGGGGGGTCCGGAATTTTTTATGTTCGTTGATTAGATTTTGGGGATGTGTGAAGGTAAAGTTGCGGATGGGTAGAACTTAGGATAAATGTTTTAATTTTGTTTTTACTTTTTATTTTATTACCTTTTAACATTTTTGATTTATTTATTATATGTGTTTTGACTTTTAATTTTTATTGTATTGTTTTTATACGTTTTATGTGTTTTCCTTTTATTTTATTTTTTATTTCTTTTACGCTTTTGTTTTATGTTTTTTATGTTTGTTAATATTTAATGTTTTGTAATTTGTTTATATGTATTATATTTTAATTGTTTAATTAAATGGGTTTTGTATTAATTAATTTTATATTAACATTTAACACTAACCTAAAATAACCTAAACACAAACTTAATTATTAGCTAATTAATTAATTAATAATTAATCAATTGCTAACAAAACTAACTTAGCTTATTGGTCTAATTACACTAACTTTATTAACCTTATTAATTTATTGTTCTTTTTGTTTATCCTAAGTTTGGTTTATGCACGGATGGGTGTTGGGATAATGGAGAATGATGTCATGAGGCAGGGGCGGTATGGTATTGTCAGTATGGTGGTAAGTTGGAAAGGTGGTAAGCAGTAAGTGGTATGGAGTGGAGGAGGTCTGATGCAATGGATTGATGACACGTTGGGACAAGGCTTGCTGGCAAAACCGCCTCATTTCGGACCCCCCCCCCCCACCGTTAAAGGCAGAATGGTCGAGGGGGTCCGGAATCACCTGTAGACCATCCATTTGTGCGTTGTCATTAGATCGATCGTCGAACTAAGCATGTTCTTTATTCTCCAGGCACGAATGCAGCAAAAACTTAGGTTTAGTGCTTTTTGTGGGTTTTGTGCACTGCTTCCCTTGCTTTTGTCTCCATGGGATTAGGAAACACCACTCAGCGTCAAAAATCATGAATTTTCTTTTCTTTTCCTTTCCTTGAAAATAATTTGCAGAAATGAAATATTATTTGCAAGCCAAAATACATCCAGAGTGAAAATTTTCCAGTCACCAGATGGTCCTATGAATTATAGGGTTATAACATGTGGAATAAAGAGAAGTTCCAAGAGATTAATGGTTCCAAGAAAATGGTTCTGAGAGAAWAACTCRGTTCCAAAAATTATACGTGGTTCCAAGACCATAAGTTTGGTTCCTTGAGAATGATCATGGTTCGGAGAATTCTTAGTTCCAAGAAAAAKTACCTTTCCTACACATGGAAGAAGCGCTCTTTGGGCGGTTATACGAAAACCTGGATATCTTGTGCATACAAACTTGGATTTTGAATCTGTGAAATGTGTGACAAAGATGACACTGTGGGATACGCAATGAACTTATAATATATTGAAATTTTCTTCTCCTGATATCAATTTTTTTTAATTATTCCTGGAGCGGGAAAATAGAGGTGACCAATTTTTTTATCAATAAAACTTAGTCCCTCTTGTGTATTATATGCCCACTTAATTCATTTATGATGATCTTGGTATAATTTACATTTCATATTGTATTATTCTGATTGATAATATATTGTAATTATATAGTATAGATTATTGAATGATGCATTACTAGATTTATTGTAGTGCCCACTTGGTTGTGAGCATACACAAATTATGCATTAGAGGAAGTGATTGGTTATTATTATTACATATGCAATTTATGTGTACGCTAGCTATGCATGCATACATTGCCAACTACTTGATGTATTAATTACTAAACTAGGTTATTGATTACTTAACTAATGGTTGAATAATTATGGAAATTAAATTGCATAGGTAAATATCTAGTTGCCTTAAATGTTCTTGTTGACTTAATTCATTGGTTGGCATGGTGCGTTAAATGAGTTTGGTGGTTGTCATGTATTTAGGGAAAATATTTATGTTTTAATTACAAGCTTACATGAGAAAAGAGGAAAATGATAATTTTAATTATAGAAATGAATATACTTATTTTTTTTCAACAACAATATCCAAATTATAAAAAAATGTTTGAATTAGATAGGAGAATAAGTACACAAGTTCATGACCCTTGTATGTCCCCAAGGGGTCTTACAATTTTTTAACCTCTTTTCATAAAATTTTGGGTTTTAAAGGATGGAATGAAAACCTAAAAGAGTATGAACTATAAGGGAGGTGGCATGACACTTATTTAATTTCTTGAGATGTCTAATGATGGATTTACATGAGTGGAATCTCTTATTGTTACTTGGTTTTTCCTGCTTCGGAAAAGTTGGTTTTCAATCCCCCATACCATTGTTAGATATTAATTTTTGTACCTAAATTGATTGATCACCAATATGAATGATCTTAAGGGATGAAATAAGGTGTCTAGCATTGTCATGTGGTAGTATTTATCATTATTTTTCCTCATATTGACCTCGAAGAAAAGTGGGGGTCATTTCCTCCATACCATTGACAAGTTATATGATGGTTTACGTTATGAGTTAGTCTCAAGACCAGTTATGCTTATCTTGTGAAGGTTTTTTGGCATGACATGTAGCTATGCTTACTTGATTGATGAGATGAAAAACATGTGGAGTCATGAAACATTCTATGGAGTTTATAAAAACCCTAAATATGACTGAATCTTGTTTCTAATCAATGAATATGTTGTGATGTACGTGATCTTGAAGGCATGACTCCCTAGTCCTTCGAATTTCTATCCTTGAAAGGGAATAGGCCTTTATCTAGGATATCCTTTCTGGCTATTAAGTTAAGTATATTTGATGAATCAATAGAACTGGATTAATTTTGAATGAATGATCATTGATAATGATGAAAATGATAGTAGATTGCGCCATGTACTACTATGTATCTTAAATGTTGGTATTACTTTCTATTCATTTGAAAAGATAGAATGTTGGAATTTTGTTGACTAGAGAAAATCTCCATCTAGACATTGCATATGGAAGTTGAAATAATTTCACATATTGTCATTGCATACATGAATTGAATAGCTTCTTGTTGATATGGTCTACTAATATTGAAACAATGATTATCATACCATTTCCATCAATGCACATTTAGACTAGCAAACCCCCTCTTTTAATATTGGTATGAAGGTACATTACATTGAACCACCCAATGTTGTCTACAAGGGGTGTGTAACGAGGAAGCATCATTAGGATTCATTTGCCAAGGACAAAGCAAGGAAAGCTTCTCAACCTCTTATATTGATTTATGGTGATATTTGTGGGCTTGTGGCTATATCTTCTCTTAGGGGAGCTAAGTAATTCATCACTTTCATTAACGATTTATCCCTCTTTCTTTGGGTATAGACCGTTAATTCTAAGGATAAGTTGTTTGGAAAGTGCAGGGAATTCAAATATTTTGTGGAAAATTAAAGAAATAGGAAGATCAAGTGTCTCATCACTGATGGAGGAGGTGAATATATTAGCAATCTATTCCAATAATTTATCATATTCCAAGGCATCTCTTGATAGAGAATCATTCCTTACACTTCACGAGAAAATGATAAAGAAAAACAGAAGAATAAGGTTATCATGGAGATGGCTCGTTGCATGCTTTACTCCAAGAAAACGAAGTTTTCATTCTATGAAGAGGTGGTTGTTTTCACTCAACCCATGCCATCAATAGAACACATATTAGTTTTGTCACATATATGACTCTTTATGATAAATGGTACGCCAACAAACCTTCGATTTCATATTTCATAATTTTTGGACTTGTTGCTTGGGCCCATGCTCCTAATGAAAGGTGGAAATACTTAGAATAACTAGACATCTACTACACTCTAATTGGCTACAATGAAAATTTTCATGGATATTGTATTTATGATCCCACCACTTACAAGGTGGTTGAATATATAGAGGCCATTATTAATGAGGTTCCTACTCATTCTCCACCATGATCTCTCTTACTACTTGTTTCAAAAGATTCTTCATATGGATCTTCGTATGTTTCCATGAGTCATGATTCTCCTTAGCACTATATAGGGTCTCTTCTAGATGATTCTTGTCATGTTTTAATGTACCCTTCTCCTTAATTGTATGGTGTTGGTCCTCGCTCTACTTTACAAGTACTCCTATAGTGTCTAGGTAGATTCATATCACTAATGATGATATTATTGATGACTCATCTAGTCTTCTTATTGTAAATGTCTCTTCACTTCTTTGAGACACTCATCAATGGCCCATCTATTGCACATGTTGTAGATGATGCTCTTGTTAGTGGCTCATTCAATGCTCATGTTGTAGATGACTTCTCACCTATTCAGGATGCTCTTGATAATGCGACTCCATTATTCACTAATGAAGATGGAGACACCTTGCATGACTTGTATACACAAATTACTCTTCCTTAATATAGGCCAATGCCTATACTTAAGTGGGCTAACTTCACTCTTGTTGATGCAATATAGTTTCTTGTTGTTCCCTCCAGGTGCTATCATGATTCATCTCCTCCACATCGAGCCCTTCTTGCTCATATCATTGAATGTACACGGGAAAAATATGACACAACAAATTTTCGTGCTAGCTCATTAGAGCAGTATCAAGATGAATCATCTCCACCACAAGCCATTATCACTCAATTTTTTGATGTCCCTACCTAACTACAACACCTCCCACCTAAATCTCTTTGGAGTAATCTTCTTCACCACAAGCCATTATCACTTAGTTTTCTTATGTCCCTACCTAACTACAACACCTCCCACCTAAATCTCTTTGGAGGAATCTTCTCCACCCCATTATCACTCAATTTTCTTATGTCCCTACCTAACTACAACACCTCCCACCTAAATACCTTTGGAGATTAGTCTCATTGGTTGACAAACTTGATGGTTTTATGGAGTGATGTGGAGTTCGGGGAGGAATACGGTCCTCTACACATCCTTAAGCGGGGGATGTAAATATTGTATTCATGTATTATATTGACTTCTCTTTGTGGCCCCCTTTTCAATTCAAGGGGGGTTGTTGGAATTATTGACATAATCTGTAAATGTGGAAATGACCTATTCATATGTATCATTATGTACTTTAATTATGGCTAAGGACATATTTTATTTCATTTATTGTATGATAGGTTTATTGTTAAGGATAACCTAGTCAAACTTGATATGTAATCTCAATAACCCTCTTAGGAATTGTGTCCTTGTTATTTGGGCCCTTAACCCCTTCTTAGGAGGATGGCTCACATGAGTTGTGTATAAATACACAAATCAAGCTCTCATTTGTATCATCTCATCTTGTGATTTTTTTTATCTATTTTACAAAATGTGATAAGCCTTAAGGGCACTTATATTTGGAATTTTTCTATGGTGATTGGTATTTTCTCTGGTGCACTTGCGCATTTATGTTTTCAACACACTTGTTCTTGGCTTTTGCATTGTCATTATAGTAGAATTGTGAGGAGGCTATTTCAGAATTTGGGTGAGATTTGGTTCCTTCGATTCTCTTGTTGAAACTTATTAATCTCAACATATTGGCATCAAATTGATTTTCATTGCATATTTATTATTTTTGGCTATTCAAATAATTTGGAGCATTACAAAAGATGGGCTTGCAACTAAATTTCAAGGGCTAACAAAAACACCATGTCTAAACTTGTTAAACAATGAAATCCAAGTATTGCTAATAGTTCAACAAATTGTTAAGGTTTAGTGTACTCTTATACTACATTTCATGTCATTAATAAAGCTATAGGTGTTGCCATTATTGTGTGTGATGTTATCTGGATATCATTTCAGGGAAAAAAGTATATGAAGCATAGGTTGGTGCATGTCATAATCTATGTATACATGTATATATTAAAATTACTCACCAAAAGATGAATTAAAGCTTGGATGGGCTAATTGGGTTTAGTAACTATGGATATTGGTTATGTAACACACTAATTGTTATAATGATGCAAACACTTAAGCAATCGTGTGCAAAATATTTTCATAGGTTTGGAACACTGCATATTTTGTTCACTAGGTCTACAAAGAAGTGAAGAATTTCATCTATTCAGAATCAAAATTAAACTCAATGTTACATAGAAATTTGTCTACACCCCCAAGGGACACATCTCTGTGGACTTGGGCACTGTGGGAGGCAAGTCCTTATTTGGAAGTGGTTTCCTCAAAAATGTCCTCGAGAATGTAGGGTACTTACCTTATGTCTCTTAGATGTGTCCCATAAAAAAATAAGCATTGGGAGACATCCCTCCATAGTTTTGGGGACATCTTGATGCAACATATTCATATAGGCATGCATATGGCACCGATTCTCCAAGAAAATATCCATTCACTAATTTGACATTCAAACTATGACAAATATTATGTTTACAATGTGACATAAAACTTGTAGTATAATTTTGTAATGGAGATAATCGTAACAACAATTTTTACTTCCAAATATTTTATTCTGTATTTTTTTTT
>ML813858.1:0-45724 GCA_009831015.1 Picea engelmannii
TTATTCCAAGAGTACGAATTTGAAGTCATCGTTAATCAGGGTAAATTGAATGCAAGACCAAATCACTTATTATGCATTCTATCAGGTGAGGATGCAGGGAACATAGATGATAGTTTACCGTATGCACATTTATTTGCAGTTTGAATGGTGGATGACTACTTCGCATACATTGTGCAATTCTTAAGTACAGGAATGGATCCAGCGAACATGACAGTTGCACAAAAGAAACAGTTAGTGGTTAAGGCAAAAAACTGTCGACTAATTGTAGAGAAATTATACAAGTTAGGGGTAGATGGGATATTAAGGTGATGTGTGTTAGAGAATGAAAGGGCAACGATACTCTCAAAAGTGCACGAAGGATATGAAGGATGACACCGTGCAAATAAAGAGACTGCACAGGATATTTTGTGTGCACGGATGTGATGTTTTCAAAGGGTTGGAAATCCATCCATAAGGGTTGAGATGCCTTTACATCCACAGGTTACACCGGAGGCTTTTGAAAAATGGGCAATAGACTTCGTTGGACCGATTAATCCATCATCCAGGAGATCATGAGCTAGGTATATAATCACTACGATAGAGTATTTGACCAGATCGACAGAAGCAACACCAGTCACAGACTGCAACGTGGATACTACTGCACAATTTTTGTTTGATAATGTAGTTATAAGATTTGGATGCCCGCACATTTTATTTAGTGATCAAGGGACGCACTTCCAAAATAAGACGATTGCATCAATGACTGAGGAGTTCCAAATTCACCACCAGAGGAGCATGTCGTATCACCCTTGACAAAATGGGAAATTAGAAGCCTTCAATAAAATTTTAGAGAATGTTGTTGGCACAGGGGCAGACCCAGGGTTCAACACTACAACAGCGCACCAACAAAACCCTAACTACCGGCCCTTTTAACAACACCTGCGAAGCAGATGAAGTCTCACTTGAGGTAGAGGCGGGGGTGGTTGCAGGACTTCGATGTCTGCAACCTTAGCTGGGACACAGATATGTGATTAAAACACCTTAACAAAGCACTTAGTAGTTACAGTTTGTTAATATTCAACCTTAGTTTACAGCACAGCTAAACCCTAACAACAGGTCAGCGCAGTATTCACACAGATCCAATATAATCAAGAACTAAGCATACCAACATAGGTCAAATCTAGAATTTATTCACATTATTCAGCACTAAGCTACCATATCAGATTCATCTAACATACATCAACGTACTAATCATTTAACCACATAAACAAGAGAACAACCATAAAGCACATAGCAACCATAGCGCGGGATATACATGGTTCACCCCCACCCTGAGGCTACGTCCACCAACTCTTGTTCTTTATTTCTTTTTGTAAATCTTCTACATGCACAGAGCCATGATATCTTACTCCCCATAGGATAGGAGATCTGCGCACCTCACTAGATCCTCCTTCCCTGAAGTACAACACAAAGCCTTCCACAGTCTCTTACAACCACTTGCACTTAGCTTTGCAAGTCTCACACAATATGCACAAAGCATCTACAATTACCACTCACACTTAGCAATTAACACTTAGCACTTAGCATTTCTTCTTGTCTCTTCTTACATCACCTAGCTATCGATTTATACATTACAAAATGGGCCTAAACATGGGTAAAACCATGGGCCAACATCACTATTCTCGTTACATAAGACCAAAACCCAAAAAATCCCTAAAAGGGGGTCGAGATCCCGCGATTTCTTCTTTGAATTGCGCTCCATCTTCTTACAGCCTGTCAAAGTCCCAAAACTAGGTCAAACATGACCAAAGATCCTGAAAACTTGGTCAAGGGCCAATAGGCGCCCAACACTCACTTGTGACTCGTCCCGAGTCACTCTGGTCTGGGTAGCTATGCTTCAAAAGCCTCGAGCTTGGCTCGAGCTGCTTCGACCTATTGTTGCGCCAGGGCCTCCTGCTCGACGAACTCTTGGATGACTGCACCGTTGACAAGTCCCTCTAAACATTGTTCAACTGTAGCGACTACTTTTTCCAACTCTATGCCTCGGCCTTCAATCTCCTCAAACAGTTGGCAAGCTTCGTCCTGGACTGGTTGGAGCCTTTGAGTCACTTCCATGACTTTTCTCTAAATGGTGTGGACCTGCTGTTGAGCAGTGCGTTGTTCGTGGGATCATTTCATCCTTTCAACTGCTGATAGGATCTTCAGCTGCGCCTATACTGTTGATGCTTGTTGCTTTTCTTTCTAGAGTTGTGACTCTAGTACCTTCAGCTCAGTATCTTCAGTGAGTCGCTCATAATTCTATGTGTTGCGAGCACTTAGTTGTTTGTGTTCCAGAGTGAATGCTCTGATCCTCTCGACTGCGCTCCGGGTAGTGGCTTCTCTTTGATCTTGTACGTCCTACAGGGTACTTGGCACTTTTCATAGCTCAAGGCCTGCGATTCTCTATTGAAGCTGTTGGATAGCTTCCGCGATCTTCTCTACTTGATGTTCCACTAGGTCTTCCTCTTTTTGCTCTAAGCCTGTCACAGAGCGAAGTGCTTTGTTGACTGTTTCTTTTACTCCCACCTGTTCTGCGAGAAACTTCTCTTTTTCTTGTTGGATATGTGCTTTATCGTCTTTGAACTTATCTTGGAGGGTAGCCTTCTCTTGTTGCGCAACTCGGGGTTGCTCTATGACTACTTTTTGTACTTGTTGTAGGGCCTCTATTGCATGTTCGGTTTCTTCCAGTGCACGATGAAGGCGAGCTTCGATCGCATCAGCTAGTCTGTGGAGTTGGGCATGCTCATCTCCCAACTCAGGTGCTTTTGATGGTGGGGGCGCAGTGGATACTCCACGGCTAGATTGAAGGGCCTGTTGTACCCCTCTGAGTTCAACCTCGATTCTATCATACATCTTCTTCTTCTTGGCTTTATGTTTCTGTAATATGTCTTGTGATGCATCTTCTACAACTGCAATGATGAAGTTGAAGTCATCCACAGTGAGCACAGTCTGCATTTTAGTCAAGGTGGCTCTGGATTTCTTTCGGGACGTGGGTTTCATGGGAGAAACCTTCATTTTCTTCAAGGGATCAGCCTCATTAGCAGGGTCCCTAGTGGTGTTACTTCACCTTGCTTCTACTAGTCCTCTTTACCATTTGTATCTTCTACTTCATCATCACCCCCTCGTCCAGGTGATACTGAAGCAGTTCCTTCTGATGTGTTGCTCAAGTTATGGACCTCTTCAGTCTTATTCCTTCTGTTGGGTCCAGGACAATCCTTTGCTTCATGAGTGGTCTCAGGGTTGTCGATTAGTTTAGGGTCTGACATTTTTGCGGGGTCTGCGGGGATGAGGAGTTATGTTGACCAGTCCTTGGTGATCTCTTCAAGGTCCTCCTTTGTGAGCTTGTAGTACGATTGAAGCTCTTCTTTGTGCTCATCTGCGCACGTGGTGATATAAATGAAGTGTCGATTTGCATGGAACTTCATGAGGGATCGGAATCGATGTAGGGTGTTCGACGTCATGTGAGGGATAGCTTCGATAGCCCTCTTCAGTTAGATATAATAGGTATGAAAGACCGTGTTCGACTACCACTGTTTTCCCATATCGCTCGAGTACCAGAGCATGGTGAACTTCATAGCGAGCGCCTCAAACGACTCAATGTACAGGAAGGTCGCACCTTCTGGCATTTCCCAAGTGGTAAATGCGAAGAGGATCATGAGCCAACTAAACTGGAACTCATAGCCTTGATCTTGAGCTTCTCGGCAGTCTAATTCCATTTGTTTGACCAAGTACTTCACCCATTTCATCTGGATTCCTTCTACACATTTCCCGGCTAGGTCAACAATGAATCATGTGACTTGATTATGTCGGTTCTTCCTCACTAGATTCCCTGTGATCAGTTGGCAGGCCAGGCATACTGCGCCAATCTGGATGGAAGCTACTTTGTAGCCTCGCCTTCCCTTTTCTACATCATCGTAAGTGTCCTTAATTCTCTGTGCCAGGGTGCGATCGGAAGCCTTCCCTGGGTAGAAGTCTTGCAGTTCAGGTCCTTGCATTCTCAATCCGATGATCCTATGGATCAGCGTCGGATCGACCGTAACGTGTCTATATAGACATAGGTAGCCACCATGGCAACATGAGAGAAGGATCTTAACACAGGAGTTAACCTCCTGGTGCCTTCCAAAGTGTGGGATCTTCATCATGTTTAAGAGAGTGGGATGCGCGAGGTTCATAGTCCACGGCTGGGGGATTATTTTCGAGTTCTTCCCCTTCATCCTGGTCAGATACTTGTAAGGAGCAAGCATGTTGTAATTCTTGCAGTCACCTAGGTTGAAGTCATTGAACTTCAACGTCGCAATCTTATCTTGATGCATTTTGACTGCATGTATCCCCTCCGGGAGGTACGCAGTAACCATGTTGTAATGAAAGTCCCTTGGGACACTGTCACGACTCACCGCATCGGCTAGAGGCGGGATATAGTCGAGTAAGATGGTTGGGATTAACTTCGTGTTTTCTAGATCATCTATGCGCTTGGTTCTCTTCTCTGATGTCGGTCGAGACGGTCCAGATCCACGAGCATTTGATGGAGATGCTTGCACTCCTCGCGTCGATGAAGCTTAAATTTCTGTAGATGTCACTCTCTCGGCCATCATATCAATTAAAACTTCCTCAACAAACTTTTCCACAACGCTGAGCTCGTCCAACATGCATGCTCTTGATCAGAAAACTCGGGTGGATGGATGAGTGCTCAAAGCAATAGAATCGGTCTCGATCTTACTAATCACAGCGCGGTAGAAATGAGTTCTCATGTTAGCTCTGATACAATTCGCAAAAGTGTTCTCAATGCAACAGTCGACAGACTAAGTAGACACGATGTAACAGATCTCTCCAACGGATAAGAAGCTTTCCATCAATGCAGTTATGTTCGTTGCAGTGCGGTCCCAACGGTCCGATGGCGAGATTTCTGGTCATAACTGTTGTTCTAACTGTTTTGTAACGTCAGTACAATGGTTATAATGCTTCCAACAGTCATATTGCTTCGCCATGGCGAAGTGCCATGGGGTGTTGTTCTGATATCCCAACAAAGTTCCAATTTTGCAAATCTTCCTTCTGCGAAGTTCCCTATGGGCCCTTCTGTAACTTTTCGACTTTTTCTCTCTTCTTGCTAAGTTTTCTAGCCTTCTTCCCGGTGATCTTTGTCTCGGTATTCCTCTTTCCATTCTAATTCTTATCTTCTTTTGGCATAGCAGCTTCGCGTTGTTGAGATTCTTTCATATGATTAGACAGTAATATTGCTTCTCTGTCTGTGGTAGGTGCTCTAATCGTCTGTGAGTCTTCTTGTGTTCTTTCAACTTCGTGATCCAAGTTTCTAGTTCTCAGTAGCTTCGATGTGTTCTCCTGTTCTGCAATCAAGTGTGTTATCTTCCTAGTCATGAAATCTTTTAATTCTTTCTTTTTTTGTTCTAAGGCCTCCTCTTCTTTTCTTTTGATCTGATCTTTCTCGATCCAGGTTTTTCCTAATAACATAGTAAATGGAGCATTGTTCTCAATGAATCTAACAACCTCAAAATCTTCCTCTTTTGAAGCTCCATGATCACTCATAGACACCTGAGTGATTCTTCCACATAGGGTTATCAGCTTTCCCCTGAATAATCCTACTCCTCCCAATGAAGGAGTCGTATCAGGATTTCCTAAAGCTTCCCAAGTTCTTTCTGTCATGACATTTACCTTTGTTTCCTCGTCCAGAACACAGGCTACGTAGAAGTCTCATATTCTTGCTTCTATGCATTCTTTTTATTTGAAGATCTCTTATCAGTTGATATCTCTGTGATCATTTATGGTTTCTTTCATTTGCAGCAGTACAGTCTCTGATTATGTATGGGGTTCTGCCATGGTCTCAGTTTCGTAACCTTCCTCAGGGATTTCTTGTCTCATATTCATTCTATCAAGCTTAGCAATCATTCTAGGGCAATCTAAAACTTCATGGTCCATATCTTTACAACAAAGACAACTAGGTCTTCTTCCAGGTCATTCCTTAGCAAGATGTTTCGATCTTCTGCAGCTGTAACAAAGGGTTAATCCTCTTTTTTTCTTAAACGATCCCCAGCCTTTCCTGCGCTGCACACTAGGATCATAGTAGCTAACATGCAAACAATTCTTTCTATGATCCTGCATCCATTTGTTAGTCCAAACATTCTTTCTATGCATAGGAATAACATATCTTTCATTATTTCTATCAGATCTACTCATATCAAACCTTCTTTAATCTAACTATACCCTAGTTTTCAGACTAGGATAACATTTATCAAACATACCTAGATCCATACTCTTGAAACAAAAATTTTCACTAATCTTACTTTCAGCATAGCACAAAGCTTTCAGATCTAAAACTTTTCACTATTCTTACCTTTATCAGAGCACAAAGCTTCGAGATCTTACCTCTTTTCTTCGGATCTGAATTCTCTTCTTAGCACAGAGCTTTACAGGTCAAGTAGAATACTGTGCACTAAGGCAATATATATACACAGAGATATTTCTTTCTTTCCTTCAACTCCCAGCAATCACAGTTCCAAGTCCCGACAACAGAACCATTTGTTGGCACAAGGGAAGACACAAGGTTCAACGCTACAACAACGCACAAAAAAAACCCTAACTACTGGCCCTTTCGGCAACAACTGTGAAGCAGATGAAGTCTCACTCGAGGTAGAGGCAGGGGTGGTTGCAGGACTCAAGTGTCTGCAACCTTAGTTGGGACACAGATATGTGATTACAACACCTTAACAAAGTACTTAGCAGTTATAGTTCGTTAATATTCAGACTTAGTTTATAGCGTAGCTAAACCCTAACAATAGGTCAGCATAGTATTCACACTGATCCAATATAATCAAGCACTAAGCATACCAACATAGGTCAGATCTAGCATTTATTCACATTATTCAGCACTAAGCTACCATATCAAATTCAGCTAACATACATCATCGCACTAAGCATTTAACCACATAAACAAGAGAACAACCATAAAGCACATAGAAACCACAACGTAGGATATACGTGGTTCACCCCCACCCTGGGGCTACGTCCACAAAATCTTCTTCTTTATTTCTTTCTGTCAATCTTCTACATGCATAGAGCCATGATATCTTACTCTGCAGAGGACAGGAGATCTGCGCACCTCGCTAAATCCTCCTTCCCTGAAGTAGAGCACAAAGCCTTCCACGATCTCTTACAACCACTTTCACTTAGCTCTGTAAGTCTCACACAGTATGCACAAAGCATCTACAATTACCACTCACACTTAGCAATTAACACTTAGCACTTAGCATTTCTTCTCGCCTCTTCTTACATCACCTAGCTATCTATTTATACATTACAAAATGGGCCTAAACATGGGCAAACCCATGGGTCAACATCCATATTCCCATTACATAAGCCCAAAACCCGAAAAATCCCTAAAAGGGGGCCGATATCCTGGGATCTCTGCTTCGACTTGCACTCCGTCTTCTTACAACTTGTTGAAGTCCCAAAAGTAGGTCAAACATGGCCAAGGATCCTCAAAACTTGGTCAAGGGCCAACAAATGCTCTAACCAAGATCTGCAACGTAGGAAGGGATGATTGGGACTTAAGGATCCCAACAGTATTATGGGCATATAGGACTATAAGAAAAAAGTTGACAGGACATACACCTTTTAGGTTGGTATATGGGAAAGAAGCAGTAATGGTGATGGAATTTATTGTATCGTTCATGTTGCAGTGATTACAGATCTTTTGGACTCTAGCGTAGTAGAGTAAATATTTTCATAGTTGTTACAGCTCGAGGAAGACCAATTTGTCGAAGGATTCCATCAACAAGTCTAGAAAGCAAGAGAAAAAGCATGGCATGATAGGTATATTAAACAGAAAAGGTTTCAAGTGGGAGACTTAGTGTTTCTCTACGACAACAAGTTCATGTAGCACCCAGAGAATTTTAGGATGCATTGGTTAGGTCCATATCTGATCAATTATGTGATAGAAGCATGTGTTGTGCAGCTGAAACATTGAATGGTGAAGGCTTGAGAGGACTAGTGAATGGAAGTTGGCTAAAACCCTATATTGACGACCGATTGTCCACGTACTGTGAAATTTAGAGCTACTATTAAGTTCTTTTCAATTTACTAGACAATAATAGCATGAGCAGGATCATTGAGAGAAACATAATCACAAGGTACACAACATTTTATCCTAGGAAACCCTCATGGGGGAGAAAACCCAGCAAAAATTCCTTAATACAGATTTCTGATACAATGCCAAGAAAAAAATACCAAACCACCAAGAATATCCAACACTATGCATGCACCTCTCTCTTCTCCTTCTTATAACTACAACTTCCTTCAAAACTTGTGCACTAGATGAGTGACTTGAGTGAGAGTGAGAATGAGGCACACTCCTCTCTTATTTATACTGGATGGAAGGTGCTAGGGTTGTGTCTTTTCACCAAGCTGGGCCGACTTCTTCACTTAGTGGTTAAAACCACTTTAATTATCCCTAGGGGCTAACTTTACAAACAACACCATATAACTATGGTTTGACCAATCCACAAAAGGGGATTTGGTCTTATACAAATCCCGACATGATCAATCCACAAAAGGGGATTTGTTCTATCAGAAAACAACTCAATTATAATTAGAATATTCTTCGCAGTTACAATATTTCAACACTCCCCCTTAACAAGAAGGGTATTCTACTGACATAACCCAATAGATCATCATCATGAGAGAGAGAGGGTAATAAACTTCATCAACATCTGGAACATTGATTGGCACATCTATAAATCATCAGAAGTTTTATCTCATCATCAACAACATCATCTTTCACAGCATGGAGCTGGAGTAGCATCATCATCATTATCTGCATCAACATCAACTAGTATAACACTAATACAACATCATCAATCAGTACAAGACTGATACATCATTTTCAACATGAAGTTGAAGTAGCAACATCATCTTCATCTTTAGCATGAAGCTGAAGTAGCATTATCATCATCATCTCTAGCATGAAGTTGAAGTAGCATCATCATCATCATCTTTAGCATGAAGCTGAAGTAGCATCATCATCATCATCTTTAGCATGAAGCTGAAGTAGCATCATCAATATCATCTTCAGCGTGAAGTTGAAGTACCAACATCAATAGCATGAAGCTAGAACAACAATATTACCAACATGAGGTTGTTACGGCATCATCAACAACACGAGGCCGATACAACATCATCAACAGCATGAGGCTGGTACAACAACATCAACAACACGAGGTTGGTATAGCATCAACATCACAAGGCTAAGACAACAACATCATCAACACAAGGTTGAGATAACAACATCATCAACATGAGGTTGAGATAACAACATCATCAACATCAGGCTGAGATAACATCATCAACATCATATGGCAATAGAATGAGGCGGGTGAAACAACAACATTTTGTGGTACTCTGACAGACCGTCCTTACCAAACCTTCAGGATCTGTCCAGGAATCATAAGATTCACTAGGATATAAAAAACTATTGGAGCTACCACATGGTACTCTGACAGATCGTCCTTACCAGACCTTTGGGATCTACCCAGGAATCAAAATATTCTCTAGGATATAAAATTCTAACGAAGCTACCACTACTAACCACAGTCGGAATATACATGCACAGGTACTCTGACAGACCGTCCTTACCGAACCTTCAGGATCTGTCTAGGGATGATCAATACCCTAGGATATAAAATCCTAATTGAGCTACTCGTTGTTGGTCAAGATACCATAGTATCATCAGCATCACTCCCCCTTTCGAGGGAGGTCCTTTCAGACTATACCAAGCTTGTCTCGAAAGTATTTAAACTTTACATGAGACAGAGTCTTGGTCCAAAAATCTGCAACCTACTCATCTGTGCCAACATATTGGATATTTATAGCTCCTCTCTGCATCATATCATGAATGTAGTGATACCAGATTTCTATGTGCTTTGACTTGTCATGGAACACAGGTTTCACCGTCATCTTTATTCAACTCTGGTTATCACATAGAATCATGGTGGCTTCCATATCCAAATCGAATAGACCTATCAACAACTTCTGGAGCCATATGGCTTCGCATGCTACAATGTATTTTGCTTCTATTGTGCTGAGAGAAATATTGGATTGCTTCCTGCTTTGCCATGAAGTCATGGTTGACCCCAGACTGAAACAACATCCTAAAGTTCTCTTTCTATCAGAAACACTTCCAGTCTGATCTGAATCTGTATAACCATACATTTTGAAGTCATGATCTCTAGTATAACTAAGACCATATTCCAATATACCCTTAAGGTATCTCATCACATGTTTTGCATCTACAAGGTGAACACGTCTGGGCTCTACCAGATATTTAATCAAGGTGTTCACAGCAAAACATATATTTGGCCTGGTATTCGTCAGATACATCAATGAACCAATAATATGTTTGTAAAGAGTAGTATCAACCAATTCTGACGAAGTATCTACCAAGAGCTTCAAATTTGTTTCCATGGGTGTGTTCATGGATTTACATTCCAACATGTCAAACCTCTTCAGTGTTTCAACTACATACTTCCCTTGGTTAAGGAAGATCTTATCTGGGCTCTGTCAAACTTCAAGACCTAAAACAATGCATCAGGCCTAGGTATTTCATCTCAAACTCTGCAGCGAAATTCTTCTTATAGTCTGTGATGAGCTTTTCTTCTCCAATTAAGAATAAGTCATCTACATACAACAGAAATATAACCGGCTCATCATTCATAACCTTGAGGTAAAGGTTAGAATCAACTTTACTCTTGGTAAATCCCAAGCTCGTCAAAAAACTATCAATTCTACCATACCAAGCTCTATGAGCTTGCTTTAATCCGTACAAAACTTTCTTCAATCTGCAGACATGAGTCTTTCTATTTTCAACTTCAAACCCTCGTGGTTTTTTTTATATACACTTCTTCTTTAATAACACCATTTAAGAAGGTTGTTTTCACATCCATCTAGTGTAACTTTCACTTTATAAGAGCTATGACGGTTCTGATATGGCTACAGGATCAAAAGTCTCTTCTTAATCAATACCTTCTTTTTCCCATCACATTGTACCAGTCCTGGTACATTTGTTTAGCTACAACTTAATCTGCACAATCATGTACTAGCTCTATGTGCTTTCTACAAAGAATTATTTGTCTCACTGCCTGAGAGTATCTCCTCTACTCTCTCTGCAATTGTTCCTTCTGGAACTGGGACTCTGCACCTGCAACTATTATTTCTGAAGCTGAGAATGACTTGCTCTATTCTCACTGTAGTTGCAGAACTCTAATAGTGGCTCCTCTATTCTACCATTGCAATAACTTCATCTGAGAGTGGTACAATAACCGATATTGAAGGTAGTTTTTCTTCTTTCATGAAGGTAACTCAATATTCAAATACAGGGACTACTCCCCTTGAATCTCATATTATATCATAATCATGGTTGTTCTGGTTGTCTTCATGAATACTGGAACTATTTCTTCAATTACTGGAATAAGTGTCTCGTCATAGTATTATCCCTCTTGTTAGGAGAATCCTCTGGACACAAATCAAGATTTATACTGTTATCCGCAACATGCTTGATCTAGAAGATCAATCTTGGAATTCATTACTGACTTCCCTTCTGGTCTCAAGGAAAAATCCATATCCCAGTCCTTTTGACTGGCTTCCTCCTTTGTTAATGAAACACGAGAATATTCCCAAGAGATTTCATGTCTCCTAGAGGTCTCTGAAGATAGTCTTCTCAACTCATGTCATCTATCTCCCAATATTGGAAGATGTCTCCCCATATGATCCTTTTTTACGTCAGGCTTACTCTGATTCTTGATTTCTTCTAAATCTAAAAAAACTTCATAGTCTCTGCAGGATATACTTGGTGTTGAGTACCAAGTATTAATTATGAAAAGCTAAGTCATGCTTCAAACAAATTTTGCTTCCTATCAAGGTGTCTTCATTATTCATTGACCAATTCTAATGTTCAATCATCTTTGGAGCCTTCTTCTCATTAGGATCAATTTTCACATGAGATACTCTATCTCTCAAAAGTAGCTTCTCCATCATCTTATTTGGTACATGGATGTATACAGTCATGCATACAACTTGGATAGTCTGCTTCATGTCTCATTTAATAGGTTGCCTCCTACAACCTTCACTATAGTTTCCTTAGGGCACCTGTGACATGCCCGGATCAAGAACAACAAGGGAGAAACATCAGATAAGAATAATACCCTTTAATGAAATAATGAGAACAATCATTAGAGTAGCTCCTTTAGAGCTATCACATGTGATCTTCCTAAAACAAATTTTAAAATTAAGAAATACAATACTGAGAGCAACACTCTTCTAGTGTTGTGATCAATCATTCATTCATGGTAACCTGGGACCAAAACAAGAAGTTTCCCCTAGAGGATATGTTAGTTATATCTGGTAAATAATTACAATAAGCATTTATCTCAATATGCTCACATGTTACCAGGTATAAGACTTTTCAAAGATTGCTATCTCAACTATGAGGTAGTTATCAAACTTGACAAGTGCAAATTTGAATCTTATCAACTTAATCAATCAAACCTAGAACCTGGAAACTTGTCCTTGAATGAGTGTTGTTGTTTTTCTTTTGAATCTCCTTCACTCAAGATGACAAGTGTTTTCTTCAACCTATCCTCTGTACTTAAGACAATATGCTATCTTGACAGAAATATGAGTTAGAGAATAAACTCTATAATCTCAACTTTAATCAATCTAATACCTTGAATTTAATTTTGACCAATGGTTAGTATGATGGTCATAACCTCAACATACAACCTAGATGTTCATAAGGTCAAAATAATGTCATAAAAAATAGATGCATATCAAAGTGATCAAACCTGGAGTGCATAGTTCCTCTTGAATGTGTTGGATTTGAGATCCTTTTGGATCTTTGATTGTTGCTTAGACAAAAGATCTTGCAAGTACTCTTTAAAATAATGATACAATTTAATCATGTGTAAGTACATACCTCTGATAGTATTTTCAAGTAGTGGCGTCATCCGGTAGCAGCGGTAATAAATATCAAACCTTTAAAAACTTTAAGGGTGATTGCAACTGGTGTTGCAGCTGGTGTTGGCACTTCAACTGATATTGATACTGCAACTGCAACTGCAAATTAGGGTTTTATGAGGAAACCCTAATTTTTCAAACTTCAAATTTTTAAATTATGATCCAGGGACTAGATACATTGGGCTGAGGTGAGTACGTTGGAGCTGTCTATTTTAATAAATTCCAAGTTTTACCCCCTAAAACTTGATCTGTGAAAAATTAAACTGGTACTTCTGGTACTGGTTTTGGTTTTCTAGTACCAGTAAAAACTAGGGTTTCACTTTTCGGAGGCTCTGGCCACTGAAAAGGTGTGATCAAGCTATTAATGAGTTCTCTAGGATAGGGCACACTTCCCTAAGTGGTTTTTAGGCAAATTATCCCTTCCAACAAAAATCCCTAATTTTCATGTACGACAACAATGACATTTTTGGTTGCCCAGTGAAAGATGCTCTACTCAGTTTAGCTCTGATACCATGTTAAATTTAGAGCTTATATTAATTTATTTTCATTTTATTAGAAAATAATAGCATAAGAAGGATCACTGAGAGAAACACAATCAAAAGCTACACAACATTTTATCCTGGGAAACCCTCATGGGGGAGAAAACCCAGCAAAACTTCCTTAATATAGATTGCCAATACAATTCCAATACAAAAATACCGAACCACCAAGAATATCCAACACTAGGCATGCACCTGTTTCTTCTCCTTCTTCTAACTGCAGCTTCCTTCAAAACTTGCAGACTAGATGAGTGACTTGAGTGAGAGTGAGAATGAGGCACAATCCTCTCTTATTTATACTGGTTGGCATGCGCTAGGGTTGTGTCTTTTCACGAAGCTGGGCCAACTTCTTCACTTAGTTGTTAAAACCACTTTAATTAGCCCTAGGGGCCGACTTCTTCACTTAGTGGTTAAAACAACTTTAATTAGCCCTAGGGGCCGACTTTACGAACAACACCATATAACTATGGTTTGACCAATCCACAAAGGGATTTGTTCTTATACAAAGCCTGACATGATCAATCCACAAAAGGGGATTTGATCTATCAGGAAATAACTCAATTATAATTAGAATATTCTTCGCAGTTACAATATTTCAACATGCACTAGTCTCACCTGTGCAAGAACCTATGTACTATAGTAGTGTATTATAGTAGGAAAAAGAGAAAAAGAGAAAGAAAGAGAAAGAAAAATAAAGGAAAAAACATAAAAAATAAATAAATAAATAAATAAAAAATAAAAACTAAGTAAGTTACAATGATAGTAAGTGCACAGAAGAAGTGAGTGTCGTGCAGATGGATGAAACCCTTCCAAGCAAGTAAACTATGCGAAAAAGTGAAAGTTGTGCAGTGAACGAACATGTAAGCACGAAATAATGCACAGAACATGACGGATAAAGACTGTTAAATGGAATTAAAGAACGGAAATGACAATTCAAAAGCCGTAATGATAACATAGCACGGAGACGCGTCATCATAACTGGAAAAAGCCGACGAAAATCATGACAGCCTGGAAAATCAAGGCAAGAATCTATCGAAGGATTTGGAATTAATGCAACTTTAAAGCAAGTATTGAATGAATAGTACTAAGGGATTTGATAGTTAATTATGACACCAAGGTGAATGGACAACTAGTGAAGGGGCACAAAAGTTGTGGAGGGTCAACAAACATTGGTTATTGTTACTTGGAGTTGCATGCAAGTAAGAGCGAGCCAAGATCTGTGTTGCAGAGCCTGAGAAAAACCACAGAGCTGAAGTAGTTGTTGCTATTAAGTAGATTACAGAGATGGCACCACTAAATGCAACAACATTCGTACCAAAGAAATCATGAACGAGAGCAGAAACAACAACACCATAGGTTGAGGGGATTCTGAGAGCATCATCATGAGAGCCAAGGTTTCCTAGAGACTACATTCCACCAAGGAAGGATGATGTCATACTAGTGACATTGAAGAAGGATGTCAGGTATCCATTGTTGATGCCTGACATCCCAGATGGGGTCATCATCGATGAGGATATGTTAGGTAAGATACCACGACTTAAGTATGTGGACCATGATATCACATACACAACAAAGTTCCCTGAACTTGCGTCGGGCGAATACTTGGAACTGAGAATAGATCCAGTGACGAACCGGGCTATATATGTGCCAAAGGTATGGACCAGAGAGTTGGAACGAGTTTCCATACTGAATTTGTTTGAAATTCCACACTTTGGCATAATCTAAGAGGTGAATGCATGTGTCAAGATGTTTCCAACTTGTGTGCATGGTGGTTACTTATGGTTGGACAAGCCAATCTCTATAGACATCGATATCATTGCCCAAATCACATGCTTACCGACACAGGGGGAAGATCCAACCTTGTTGGTTGTAAACAAAAAGCATGGCATGACTTTGTTAGCGTCCATGAGGGAGAAATTTCACACAGTCAGATGGGTGCGGGTGTTGGAAGTACCAAGTATTTATGACCCAACAATAAGAATTGCAACGCAAGCATTGGCATGCAAGTTGTTGCGAAAGTGCATAAAAGACCAAGTGCCCGCAGGTGTGATAGTTGGGGCTTAGAAGTGTGTATAAGGGGTATCGTTGATTTGGGGCCCATTTTCACTTAACCAGTTCCTCATCGATTGCATGGAAGAAAAGGATATAGGCATGTAATTTCACTATTCCTGGTTGTTAATTTTTATTGCGTTCACAACATGGAATGAACCAGAAGATACATAGATTCATGGTCTAAGAGGTAAGCCATGTTTGGCCGCTAAGTGTTATAGCACAAATTGCCACACCTATCCATTTGTGCCATGGCCTAAACTTTTCCCAAATCTTGCTAGACATTTTCCCAAATTGCATCTCCAAAATCATCTAAAAAACATGTCTTATGAGCATATACGCGGGTTTCCCTAGTTCAAAGTGCGGACATCCATGGCAATCCAGCGTGCAACCCATAGATGCCCTCAAAAATCATAAAAAATAAATTAATTTCGTGTTTTTGGGCGGGCTTTTCGATTGGGCTCGTTTCCCAACGTCCCCTGCCCATACAAAACAGATTTCAACTACCCCAACCTCTTGAGGAAGATATAAAAGCACCATTGAGGGCTAATATGAGGTCAAGTCCCTTGGTGAAATATTATGTTGCCAACATCTAGCATGCCTCCCTTTCTTGTAATCCTCTGAGCAACACCCCCTTATTTTGGGAAACTCCTTTCCAACATCTGTTTCTTATCTATATGGCTATTGGGTGTATCCTTATCCCTATTTGGGCCATCCTAGGAAGAGTATAGTGGTTGAGTCAATGCTTGCAGGATTCTTGGAGGAACTCAAACAATTGGCTTCAAGGCGGTGCCAAAGGCGAGACAAGGTTGTAACTACCTTTCTGATTTGGTGTTAATAGAAGAGTTTGGTTTCCCTCCTATCATGTGTTCATTGTATGTTTGTGCTCATTAAGTTTACTTTGAATATAATATATGACATGTACACCCTTTGATCGTGTAATACCTCTGTAGCATCTCTTGTATTGTGTCTATTTTGCAAGTTACTTCCAACAAAGGATCTAGAGCTCGTCGAGAGAAAGGAGTGGGATCGACATCAAACGGGAGACTTAAGGTACACCCTTTCTCCCTCTTGCTTCCCTAACTTCTCCTTGTAAAGTAATTACTCTTTCAGTTTTGTGTGCTTGCCTTGGAGGGAAGATTTTTATCTTCTCTATACAATCTTGATCTGTTGTGATTTCAACCCAAAATCAAGGGGGATATATCTTCTCAACGGAATTGGAGACCATGTTGGGGATTCTCCTAGTTTGGGTCAGTCTCTTAGGGTCACTTTCTTGCTTGCCTGGTCATTTCTTCTATAGTTTCAGAGTTTTTTACGGAGTTTTTAGACTCTTAGGAATTGTTACCAGGTCTTGAAGCCCTCTTTCTTAGAGCGACTTCTTATTTTTCTGAGCTTGCCTAGCCATCTGTGAGTTGTTGTTCTACAACCCACGTACATACGTGTGTTGCACTTCTACAGCCTGCGGATATCCGTGAGTTGCACTGCACATAGTCGCAGATCTGTGTTAAAGTGGAGTTTTAATATATATATATATATATATATATATATATATATATATATATATATATAATTTTATTTTATTTTAATTTATTATTTATTTATGGGTTTAGAGCTTGGTTTGGTCAATTACTTGGGTTGTCCTGAGTCCCTTTCTGGCTTTGCTCTGTTGAAATCTGAAAGTTTATCATACAGAAAAAGAAAAGACCTTACTCTTGGTTTCCCAACATTCTTGGCTTATTTTTAGCTTGCATTTTTTAAGTAAAACGATTTTCATTTTGAAAAAAAATGGGCCATGAATCGTGTATTCTGCAGTTTCTTTTAGCATCTTTGATTAGTTTTGCTTTGATTGAAAGAAAATAAAAAACCTAGTTTTTCTGCTAGTTAGGTCTCTTTCGTTCTTTGCATTGTTATTTGAAAAAGAAAAAGATATTAGCATAGGTTTTCATTTTCTTCTCATCTGGAAAGCATTTCAAAAGAAAAGTAAGAAAGAAAATCCTTTTGTTTTCCTCTTTTGCATTTTGCATTAGAAAAGGAAAAATTTTCATTTCAAGGTTTGAAGGATTGTTCATGTATTTTATTTTTGAAACTCTTTTTCACTTGAAGAATTAGTGTAATATTTGTCAGTGTTCTTATAAGTTTCATTTTTGTAAGAGTCTCAAACAACATCAGCTGCACCTCCATACCCCTTGAGTAAAAACAACCACTAAAACGAACGCTAAACTTAAAATGTACTAGACTTTGTTTCAAGGGTTCACAAACAAGTTTAGGGTTAGGACCTTGGATTAGGATTGGATAGATAACTCTCCAAGGCTACAAAACACATATAAGAGTCTGATCTAGGTAGAGTCTCAAATCCAATTTTCATATAAGTATAGTCGGGAGCCTCCTCTAACACAAGAGCTAAACATGAGGTCGCATGAAGTAGAGCCGAGGATATTTCCCCTCTGAAGCTTGACTAAGCGTAGTGGAGAGATCATATATTGGGGGTTTCACTAGTGCCTTTACCTCCATGAGAGGCAACACTTTCGAAGCTTAGGGATTTGTTACCCTTCCCATACGTTCGATCCCGACTGCCCACTGTACCCCCTGGACACTGACTGCAAGTCGGTAACCTTAGTGGCTTTTCCTAGGGATCTCAAAGGTGACTGCGAGGGCTTGTCGTGGTACATGGGGCAGATTTTGTATCACACTTTTCAGTATTGTTGGAGGGTGCCCCACGAAGTGTGGGTAATTGCGTTGGATAAGGTTGGTTAGTGGAGGTCGGGATAATTGCTTCTCACTCCTTCGTTTGTTGGTCCACGGGACTTAATCAACCTATGCCTTTGTCTGGAAGGTCCCTTTCCACTTTTTCATTGCTTTGGACTCGAGACCTCATCCACCTAGGCTGAATATTTGGAAAATTCATTTGATTACAATGTTTCTCTTAGGGATTTTAATTGGAGTGTTACTTTGTGTAGTTGGCCTTATGTTGTTTCAGTGTCACCGCTTTTGGATCATTGATTCATAGTGGTTGACCAACTGCTCTGTTGGTTGGGAAGGACCCCTAGTCTTTCTCTTGAAAGCGTAGAGTCGCCTCCTAGAAGGTGTGGGTTTTTATACCACTGGTTCGCCAGAGTCAGTGTGTGATACTTTTATGGACATGTACAATCCCACAAGGGATGAACCTGTGCATAAGAATGATATGGACAAAGTTCTTTAGAATACCAACCAAGGGACCCCTGCCCAAGGGGATTCTTGTGCTTTTCCTTTCTTTGGAAACATTGGTGACCCCTTGATGGCCACTTTCAACATTCATGGGTTGAATGTAGGACTATCGGTTTGGTTGTGGACCATTCTGAATGTCCCAAATGCTCTTGATGCTTCTCAGATAAGAACCTTATGCTAGGGGCATCGTACAGATTTTGATCCTTCACCTTTTGTTTCTGCAAAGTTTACTTCTCCTCCTCCTCCCTCTTCTGGTGAAAGTCTTGCTACTAGTAACCAAAATTCTAAAAGGAATAGGAAGAGGAAGAGGAAGAAAAATAAGTTACCAACCTTTGCTAGTCATGTTGGAGATCTGTCACCAACCTCTGCAAGTCATGCTAGGGGCAAGCGATCAACCTCTGCTAGTCATGCTAGAGGAAAAAGTCCAGTCATTGTGAGTCATATTTGAATTACGTCATCAATCTCTGTGAGTCATGTTGAATACCAGCACCCAACCTTTGCAGGTCATGCTGGGGGCAAGACCCTAGTCCCTACTAGTCATATTGGAGTTCAACAACCAGCCTATGCTAGTCATGATGGGGGCATGCAACCAACCTCTTTGAGTCACGCTCGAAGCAAAATTCTAGTTATTGCTAGTCATACTGGCATCGAGTCACCAACCTCTACGAATCATGTTGGAGTCTTGTCACCAACCTCTGCTAGTCACGTTGGAGACGAGCAACCAACCTCTACTAGTCATGATGGGGGCAACCCACCGATCACTGCAAGTCATGCTAGGGGCACTAATGTTATCGAGAAGCCTAGGCATATAGGACATAAGCCCGAGTTCCCTTGTAATATTTGCAAAGGAGATCACCTTACTCATTTGTGCCCTATTATTGCCGTGGCACGAGAAGCATGGTCCTTATCTGACAACCCTTCTAGTTCTGAGTCATCTTCGGTTTCCCAACATTCTACTCAATCTTTGGTTGACAAAGTGGTCATGTCGATGCAATCTTCGGCCGACACCACTCTTGTTTTGGGAGGTTATGCATCTCTTGACTATGTTTTCTCGCATCCTATTCAACCAGTGGTTGAGGAAGTGGTCGCGCCAATGTAATATTTGGTCGATCCCACTCTTCTCTTGGAGGTGTATCCAAATTACACCATGCATTGCACCACAACTTGTAGAGGCATACACACCAATTGTGCGATTTCAGGAAGATCGTCATCACATCTACATACAAGCAAAGAAATACCCGAGAGAGGAATGGGTTCAGACAAAGTACAAAATCATAGAGGAAGACATCCAACTGATTATGCAAGATTGGGAACTAGACTGGAAGGTTCTTGTGAACAAAATAGAGACAGAGCACCCTGACAATGAAGAATAAGACCAAGGTAATGGTCAAGGAAATGGACAAGGCAATGGTGCATGGAATGCGTAGGAGACAGTACTAGAAGAAGGGGAGAAGAAGAAAGATAGGGGTAAGGGGACAACAACATATGCGCGGAAGAAGATAAAGCCCATAAGGTACTAGCTATCTACACTTTGACGGACGATGATATCAATATGATCGACTACCAAGTGAGGGATGTCGTAGAAGAGGCAGCTCAGTAAACATCGTAGAAACATGAAGAAATGCACCAAAAGGTGCAAGAATAGTTAACCACATTGTAGCAACTAGTGGAGGCAGTATGCATAGCGCTAGAAAAGAGATCCGATGAAGGACCGCCAACAAGCACGACTGGGGAAGCAGGGGCCACCACTGCTTACTTGTTAGAGATAGCAGCAACACACGAAGTTTTGAAGATCTCACCAGATGCAATTGAGTTCCCCACGCCAAAGATGTAGGAGCAGGCACGAGTATTAAGTCACCTGGACTTAGTCATTTCATAGATGCCCATAGGATCAGTTCAAGGCCTACAAACATGTATTGCACAGTAAATACAATTCCACGTAGAGTCAATGTCAAAGGAGTTGGATAAGGTAACATATGATAAGGAAGAACTATAGAAGGATTACACGACATTTTTGTCGGAGAAGGATGAGGTCGAGCAAAAGGTAGAGAGGATATTGAAGGAGAAGGATGAGGCAGAGAAACAAGCAGAGAGGATATCACGGGCCATCCAGAAACTATATAAGGAGATTCCAGAGGTGTCAACGGTGGTAGAAGCCACACTTGAGGAACAAGTATCCAAAATCAGTGAAGTCATTCAATGCTTCCGCACCAAAATCAGAGAGTTTGAAGTGCGCACTACACCAGGGACACCACATGAGGAGAAGGAACAAAGAGAAAGAACAACCATAACCTCAATAGCAAGCATTAAGAATCTGGATGAGGAGTGCGCAAAGTTATGCGAAGAAAGCATGCAACTTTGGACAAAGTTGACGAAGGATCTGGTGATGAAGGCCATTGAGGAAAGATTAAGGAATGCACAGGAGAAGGCACATAAGGCATGGAGAGTATAAACATTCTTGCACAATCTGAGCACATAGAGGCCATCCTGGTGAACATGCAGTCATACAATGAGATAGAAAAGTTAAGGGAAGAGTAGAATATTCTCACACAACGATTGGTACCCCTACAGAATGGAGCACTCACGGTCATAGGGGCATTGGTAGCTACGCAAGGCATGGTGAAGAAAGCAGCACAAGACAACGAGGAGAAGCTTAGGACCCTGACTGCTCGGGTAGTAGAGGAAATTTTGGAGAAAGAAGTCGAGGTAAAGAAGGAAGTGGCTACAACAAGAGAAACCCTCGAAAAGTTCATGGAGGCATGGAAGGGTGCGAGACAACAAGATTAAGTGGCTCGGGACAAGCCATAGGTGAGTGTTGGGGGCATGTTGGTCAGGTAGTTTGAATAACTAAGTTTTGAAGAGCACGCACAAAAGAAGAAAAGGAAAAGAAACAGTTCATCATGTAGGCACAAAGGAAGGAAAAGCAACATGCTGGTGAAAAATAAGGAAAACAGTTAGGACATGTCAGGGTTTTGGGATACACTATTAGGGTTCTGAGCCCTAACTCTATGTATAAATATGTAATGGGTCGGGAAAGAATAGGTTGCTGAAAAAAGAGAGATTATGTTGTTGAAAGTAAGAGTTTAGCATGTGTATGATTGAGAATGTATGCTTAGGGTTGTGGAGAGATTTTGCAGAGAAAGAGAGAGGCGTGCATTGCATAATGGCTAGGCAAGTATGGATAGTATGATATGTTATATCCATTGTAAGCACAATGTGCAGGCCTAAGGAGATTACTGCATGAAGATTAATATAGAAGCCAACTATTGTGGATGTAGCCCAAGGATTGGGTGAACCACGTTAAAATCGATGTCTCTATGTGTTGTGTTGATGTGGTTGTTCATGGATGTTTTGTTTATGCATGATTAGTGTAGATATGTTTATTTAATGATTGATGTGCAATATTAATGAATGTTATAGTGGGTTATTTATGTTGCAATCCATGTTATAAGGGTTCTGCACAATAGAGTTTGTTAATTAATCAAAGGATACAAATAAATATATTGCGCACAAGGTGGATAAATAGTAATGGATATGATGATAGCCTCACATCACCTCGTCCCTGCAGAAACTTGGTTCCTACAGCTCTAGTAGATACCTCGAGTGAGACTTCACTTAAATGCAGGTGATGTCAAAAGGGTAGGTATCTGAAGGGTTTTGTTGGTTGAGTAAACTGAACCTAGGGTCTTCTAACCGCGCACCAACAAGGAGATAATAGGTTGAGGAATGGGAAACAAAAGGTCAACTTGTTGTCCTTCCCAATACCTCAGTTCTCTCTATTTCCTCATGGAATTTCATTCTCTTTGGAGATTTTGGCCAAGAAGAGGAGAAGGATTAGCATTGTAACCAAAGATTGTTAATTGAATTAGTGAACCCCATTCAGAACCAGTTTTCCCATTTAGGTTTCTAAGGTAAAATCATTGTGTTCATTATTCGATTGATTATTGTGTCTATCATTTTAAATTTCATTTGTATGGGTGGTGCATAGTTCATAGTTAAATTCCATTATCTCTTCATTTTTTTAAATAAGAAATTATGCACATTGAAAAACAATCATTGTCCTATGTGGTTAGGTTGATGGAAATTTCTAGCATAGGAAGTTTTGGTTGTTGTTTTCATGTATAGCATCCATATGAAGTGTTGGCCACTGGAACTTAATCTATTTGTGGTTCCCCATTAAGAGGGATGAACAATGATCAATGGCTTGAAATCGTTTTGTTTTTAATTTGAATACCAACTTTTGTGTATGGTTTGGACAACACCTCACACTTTCATGGCCACACAGTTGTCCACTCACATAGTAAAATCATTGGAATATACCATGATAAAGAATCCAACAGTCAGCAAACTCAAACAATCCATCTATGTTGTCCAATGGATTGATGGCTTAGGAAATAAAGTTGTTGATCCTTACTTGCTAATTTGATTCCTTCTATTCAACAATTAGAATCTCTCTCGCTTTATTTAGGTAGTTGGGTTCTACCCCGGTGTTTTCTTTCCACCCACAGACCATGATTGTGTTTACACAGGCCATACACATTGTGTATGAGCCGTCCTCTTCTCCCTTAACTTTGTTTTCATTGTCAGGGAGAATTTCTTCTTTACTAGTCGAATTTCATCTTTCTAAGTAGATTTACTTTCACTTGGTCAACTCAATTCGTGCTCAGATCGACTTCATGCTACTTTGGCCAATTTAACTCCTCTCTAGAGTGATTTCTTTCCTCTTTGGTTGTGTACTATTACCCACAGACAGAGTTACCATTTTCTTGCAAAATAGAGACCGTACACGGCTGTAAAACACCTTCTAGGTTGAAGTAACTATAGGAGAATTCTTCCATTCATTGAAGATATTGGAGTTTCTCATCAACAAATCGATTATTGTGATGAGAACAATTTTTCCATTCATAGGAATCAATTGGCATTGTTAAACTAATCGATCTTACGTGTTTTGGGCGAAAGTCTATGCTCATTCTCTATTACTCTATTGTTGTATTGCTTTGTTTTCATTAACTTCCTGTTTACAGGCTCTAGGAGTATTTTCAATTGCACGCACACGTAATATTTTCCTAGGAAAAGAGCATGCAATGTTATATGTTCATGTTCAGTGTTGCCTTATCAAAGATCAATGAGCAAGCCCTTGTTGTGTTTATGGTCTCCAGTGTTGCATTCTAAGTTTTCATGGATGGTTGAGGAAAAGAAGTTGCAAGCAAATTTTCCCTTCACCATTCGACAATACACAAGCCACTTGGAAGCATTGCAATAAGCTTTAGGGAAACCGTAATCTCAAGCCACTAGTACACCTTTCATTTTGAGCTTAGCGATCACCAAAGGATCCATATTTTACCAATAGTGTGTTGCTTAAATATTTCATCTTCTTCATTTCCCATAGGCATTTTTGACTAATTTTTAACAAGTGAAGGAAGAGCACTTTGGAGCTAAGATGGCATGGATGAGCATGTATTTAAAGTCATGCTTCAAGGATGTCTAATATTTTTTTTTGTAAGTGAATTTAAGATCTTGTATTACTAAAAGAGGGTTATAGTACAAAAAAGGGGAACTCCCTGGTCTGCCAAAAAGGAAACCAGTCCAGATGTTCTCGAGTTGCGCTTTCTAAAAAAAGAAAAGGGTATGACTGGACTGCCACCATGGGAAACCAGCCCAGTCCTACCATATCTAGTTTTTGACAAGATAATCACAACATACATGAAAAACAAAAACAAAAAATAAACAGACATGGGACTGACCCGACTGACTTGTCAATCGACTAACCAGACACTAGTCTAGGATGATGATATGCTTCTTTCCTTCATTAGCATGGCCCTTGTTCTCCTCCTTTTGGGAGGCCGTGCGAGTCTTTCTAATGTGTGATGGTGCTCCATTCCCGTCGGATGGCATGATGTCCACATGATGGATGTAGCGCAGGTAGAGGTGGAATTGAGCGTCCAGCCGCTCAATCTTGACTTGTTGGTTCTTTTCTACCTCAATTAGTAGTTTGGTAATGGTTTCAAAACTACTGAGGCGTCTTAGGATTTCGGTCAATAGTTTTGTGTGTTCCTTGTTGTTCTCATGTCTCACGTCCTCCCTTTCCGATCTCACTTTCCCAATCAACATCTTTGTTTTCCACGCCATCTCCATCGTTTTGTGGTAGAGGGTTTCCTTGGGTTGCGTGGCTCCCGAGTCAGTTACCCAGTTGGTTTCCTGAGTCAGAGCATCCCATGTTTTGCCCTTGCAATTTCCTTGGATTTCCTTTTCCAGACGGTTAATGGTCGTCTTTCCTTTCGGTCGCCTGCTACACCCTTGACACCTTTGGTCGCCTACTACACCCTTTGGTCGCCTGCTACACCTTTTGGTCGCCTGCTACACCCTTGACACCCTCCAAGGATTGTTCTGGGTTCCCTTCCCCAGGGGGTTCCTTTTGTTGTGTCTTCACTTCATTCGCACCATCCTATCTGGCTTATGGAAGCTCCTTTGTTGGATTCTCAACCTGTTTTGTGCCCTTGTGTCTATCGTGTCTCGTGTTGTTGCGCTCTTCCGATTGCAACTATTTATGTTGTTTCTTCTCTTATTGAGATTTCCCTGTTGCAGGCTCGTCCTTCTAGGCATGGTCTGCCCATAGAGGTGAACCTCCCTGTCCTTTTTCCCGGTCATGATACGTATGCTCATGATTACTCCACCATTATCCATGTACAAGCCCTTGCCCCTGCTTGCTTGATATCCTACTGAGCATCTCCCCGTACCTTCTCTTTGGCGTGGTGGGTTGATATTGGTTCGTGTCAATCCCTCTTGCCTTAAGTCATTTGTTGCTTGTTGTTTGTTGTCGATACTTTCCCACGGTCTTTCCTTGTAAATCTTATTGTTGAAACAACCTTGTTGTCATACCCTCGCCTTTTGGATAATATGATCCTGCATTGTGATTGGTGGTCGAGTGTTGGCTAGTCATTTCCTGCCTGGGTCTTTTGAGCCGTCCCCTGGGCCTTTCGTTGTCCTCCTCGATGTGACCTTCCTTGCTTAAGTTGTTGTCACAATCTTTTGTCGCTAGTTAGAGGAATTCCATTACGAATTGTCATTCCGGGATGTTGTGCTAGGTAGTATCTAGTTCTGGTCCTTCCTTGCTAACCCCCTCATTAGCAATTCTGTCCACCAGGCCGTTTGCTTACCTACGCACCCAGCGCAACTCCAATGTGTTAATCCTTTGCAGATGCTCCTGGATTTTTTGTAGGGAGTGTGCCAAGCGCCAACGTCTCTGTACTTTGCCACTCTTGTGACATTTTGGAGTTTCTTCATTGTGTTGATGACTAAGGTGGAGTCACCTTCCATGATAGTGTTGGTCATCCTTTCACGAATTAGAATTTCGAGACCAAGCTCTAGGGCTCCAAATTCCACTACGTTGTTGGTTGAGTTTCCCATACTCCCAGCGTACAACCAGATTTTGTTTCCACCACTATCTCTGATCACCCCTCCCATCCCTGTTATTCCTGGGTTTCCTTTTTCCGCCCCTTCAAAATTTAACTTGAGGAACCCTGCCGGAGGTGGTGTCCAGTTGCGCTCTCCTGACTGGAGTTGTGGTGGTCGTCCTACCCGTGTGTTGTTGCGCCCATATTTTAGGTGGAAGACTTCCAGGATGCGGGAGTCCTGGCCTGTGGGTTGCGCTTTTCCAATCTGGCAATTGTGGCTCTACACCGTTTCTCGTATTTGAGAGATTATTGCTTCCTTGATTTTCCCTTCCGGAAGGCTTTCATTCCTGAAGATGCGTTGGTTCCTTTATTTCCATATTGCCCATATGATCATCCCTAGCATGAGATTCCAGCAAAGGTTCACCATTTCATTTTTTCTATAACTCTCATTCCAGTTATTGATGGTTGCGTTGATGTTACCTCGGGTCTTATTGGACTGGCGAAATATGCTTGCCGCCCAATCCCAGATCTCTGTTGTATAATTACATTCATCAAGGAGGTGATTCGTTGTTTCTTCCTTTGCTTGAAATAGGTGGCATTGTGATGGGCCTATGAAACCCCTTTTCCTGACGTTTTCCCATGTTAGAATTCGGTTGTGAAGTACTAACCACTTGAAAATTTTGATTTTTGGCCATTGGGGGTTGTCCCATATCTTTCCCCACTGTTGGGCCGGAACTTCTTGGTCCTGGGCCCTGATGTAATTCCGAGCTTCTTTTAAGTTGAATGCTCCACCATTTTTCCTGCCCCATCTTAGTTGGTCCTCTTCTTCTGAGACTACAATTTTCCTTTTCCCCAATTCCTCCTCCACCTCTTTCGCTATTGTTGCGATCCAATCTCTATTTTGTGGATTGAGTTTGTCTCAGATCCTCCATCTGTCGCGGTCATTTTCTTGTTTCCAGTAGTCATGGACTTTGATTTTCCCTTGTGCTATCATCTCCTGTATGAGTTCCTCCCTATCCGAATTTTCCATTCTAGGTTCCTGTTTCCATGCATCCTCCCAAAATCTGGTTGTTTTACCATTCCTCACTTCCTAGAAGCTGTGTTTCCGGATCAAGGTTTTGTTGCGCCATACTAGATTCCAGATGGATGATCCCTCCCTGGTGCCCATAAAGCAAATTCGATCCTGGTCATTGATGTCCAAGGCATACTTGGCCTTCCAAAGGGTTGCCCACGGTGTTGCCTTTTCTTTGACCCATCTCCACCAGAGTTTCGCCCTGTAGGCTTCGTTAGTTACCTATGGGTCTTGTAACCCCAAGCCTCCTTTGCATTTGGGTTTGAAAACCTTTTCCCAGGCCACAAGGGCCCATTTTTTCTTACTTTCCGCTCCTCGCCTTAGGAAGTCCCTTTGGATGTCTCTTATTTTTTTTAGTATTCCTTTAGGAGAGGGGAACACTGATATCATATAGGTCAAAATTGCTTGCAGAATCACTTTGGTCAGAATAAGTCTCCCCAGTAGGTTGAGGGATCTTTAAGTCCAATTTTTCACCCTCTCCTGTAGTTTGTTGATCACTCATTCCCATGTTTCCATTTTGCATGCTCTATCCGTCAGGGGGATTCTCAAGTATTTCGTTGGGAGCGTTTTTCATTGAAACCCCAAAATATTTGCTAGGTTTCTTTGAATTGTAGGGTTGGTATTGAAGAAGTAGATCATAGATTTAGAGTGATTGATCTCCACGCCTGAGGCTTCCCCAAACTCTTCTAAGATTATTTTATAGGGTTTCACTTCCTTGAACGTGGGTGTGCCATGGAGTAAGGTGTCATCAACGAATTGTTCGTGCATGGAGGTAGGGTAGTTTTCGAAGGGTTTGATGCATGTTATTTCTCCTGTTGTAGTTGTGCTTTTTATGCTTCTACTCAGTCCTTGCATCATCAGAATCAACAGGAAGGGAGATAGCGGGTCTCCTTGTCTGATGTTTCTTGAAGGCCAGAAGAGTTTGGTTGGGGCTCCATTGATTAGAAGTGAGTAACTTGTCATTGAGACTAGGCTGACAATCCAGTTGATCCAGTGTTGCGCAAAGGCAAAAGCTTCCAGAGTCTTGACCATATAGTGCCAACTAATTTTGTCATAAGCCTTTGCTAGGTCAAGTTGGATTATCATCCCCCCTCTCCTTTGGAGTTTCAGTGTGTGTATTAGCTCATGGGCATGGATGATGTTGTCCACAAATTTTCTCCCTTCTACAAAACCCGCTTGTTCCTATGAAATTAGTGTGCGAAGGAGAGGTTTCAGTCTATTGGCTATGACTATGGATATTATCTTATAGACCACATTGCATAAAGCTATGGATTTGTAGCGGTCTGGGGTCCTTGCTTCATTTTATTTGGGGATTAAAGTAATCATTGTGGCATTTAGCGCTTTCATAATGGAGGTTGAGCGTCTGGAATCTTCCACCACCCCATAAACGTCATGTTTTACCACATCCCAACAGGATTTGAAGAATTCCACCGTGAATCCATCTGGGCCTGGGGCCTTTCCATTGGGCATCTCATAGACCACTTGGTCAATTTCCTCCTTAGCGACGAGTTTGATTAGGTTGATATTTTGTTCCTCGGTAACTAGCCTGGGGATGTGCTGTCACATGCCCACTACAACAACCTAAATTTTTTGACTTTTCTTCGAGGGACAGAATCCCCGAATTTCTAAGGGGCCTAGCACAGACCATCCCTTCCCTTATCCTCCCCCATGTGATCGTTGGCTATGACCACAGGTCTTACCAAAAAGGGCTTCCATCTTTCACGTTTCGGGATTTCTGTGTGCGAGCTCTCCCCGGCTCCCTGTCCCTTGAAATGCCGAAACCCGAAATGGGGTTAACGAGCTCCTTGGCTCCCCTTTTTCCTACTCCATGCGATCACTTCAGTGAACACAAGCTAACACCAAATGGCGCTACCGAAACTCGAATTTCGAGATTCCTATTGCAAGGAACCCTTGTTATTCAATCCCCGAAACCCGAAAGCCCAGTATCAATCGGATCTCCGGTCCAGATCGTCGACTTGATCAACGACCCGGATTAAATCTCGGCATTCTACCTTTCGGGATTTTGGAAGGGTCTTCACTCCTATTTCTCCGATCTCCAGAACCCCGGCGGTTTCAGATCTTCGCCACACGTCCTCTACAAATGGACGGTCTAGATTATTTCGGGACTCCTCCTTCCTACCACATGACCCTGTCTTGTGACCTAGGGCTCATCCACAAAGCGCGTTGGGGTTTCGTATACCGAGACTTCGCGACTTACGAGGACGAGGGGTCTTGACCTTTGGTTTCCCGGGTGTCGAAACGCCGAAACCTATTCACACTAAACTGATTCGGGGTTTCGTATATCGGGACTTCGCGACTTGCGAGGACGAGGGGTCTTTCCCTTTGGTTTCCTGGGTGTCGAAACGCCGAAACCTATTCACGCTAAACTGATTCGGGGTTTCGTATCCCGGGACTTCGTGACTTGCAAGGACGAGGGGTCTTGCCCTCTGGTTTCCCGGGTGTTGAAATGCCGAAACCTATTCACACTAAATCGATGGTCCATATCACTCATGGATCAACAACCACAATCACGTCGCGATTTCGCGAAATGCTACCCAACCGCCACGTGTCCTGTGCCGATGGATGGTTCTGAATACTTTAGGATTTTCAGGACTTCGTCGAGTCCACTCTCCTACCTATGCAAGGGTTAAGATCGACGGTCAATAGAGCTTCGACAGATCCTTGGATCTACGGCCCTGGATCCCATCGCTACTTACGAAGGCTGAAGGGGTCAAGGTATTAACGCCTGCGCTCCTCCTCTAGATCCATCGGTCTTGACAAATCTGGGGTATTTCCGAAAGGATTCCAACCGTTCGTCTACCAAATGAGGGGGTATTCTCTTTCGATAAATGGGACTCACTATCCTTTCTGAGTTTGATTCACGAGATTCAACCTTTCATGGCTTCAAACTCCCATGACTTTGAAACCTGAGAGCACTACTCTTTCTTGTACAAGGTTTCCAGACTCAAATCACATGATCCTTCAAAGGGTTCTTGGGTAATTATCCCTAGGCTTGGTGACCTGGCTGAAAAGCCTTCTTAATTCGCCGAGCTATGAACTCTGTGACAGGGGTAAGGTAAACTCGTGGGTTTACTATAACGGTAGTCTTTACAAGGAACTCACTCCGACTATGGAATGCGAGGAAACTTCCCGGAAGAAGGTGTCTTCAGGAAATTAAACTAGGACAAAGCGCGAGTCAATTAGATGGGACAATTCTCGAGGGAATGAACTCGTATTCTGAACTTATTCATTCTATACATAAACTGATTATGGTCATATAAGTATAAACATGCATTCATTATTCCCAATCCAAACACAAGGCAATCACTTCTATACAGAAACCATTTATGAGCATATAAACATCAGCATGCATCCAATATATTCAATTCAAAATACAAGACATAATCACTTATCAGAAACACCAGGTGTGACGCGACTGCTGAGAGGGGTGCTCATTTCCACCCAACCGTAGGCTCAGTGACTCCAAACGGATTTACCACTAGCCACCCCTGAGCTAAACCACGATGCTTGAGATTCAGTCTCCTACTTCCAACTCAACGGAAGTCAAGGACGAAGGTTACTCTCCCTCTCCTCTGTTTAGAACTCCTTGTATTTACAGAGTTCCTCCTGGTTCTCTTCTGCCCTCCCTATCGTGCGTGCTCCCTCTTCCCGTTCCCCACACTTCCTTTCTTGTCTTTTCTACAAGATTGTGTGTGGCGCAAACTCCCCCGTCTGTGGTCAGGTCTGAGAGCTTCTACGCATGGGCGGTTCGCCCCCATCCCCTCATTAACTCTTGAGGAGCCTCCCCACCTACCATCCTGGTGGGTAATTCATTCCAGGGTCAGAGAGTTGCTTTGGTCTTTGAGCAAGTAAAAACCAATACGGTATTGGTTCGATGGAAGTTAACACAACCATTCCAGGTCCCTTCCACCACCTCTCATTAGCCATCGTGGTCTCTTTTAGCACATCCCCTCCCCAGCAGTCGTGCAACACATATTCACAACACAATTTACATGCATCAACCTTTTATACAAAGGTCCGTCAAATCAAACATTCACATCTTTGCGTTTGCCATAGTTCTTGGCCAATATAGTTATTTTTACAGACTAGAGGAAACAGGGTGTTACAATTCCCTCCCCCTTAAAGGAACATCGTCCTCGATGTTCTATCTATCAATATGACGTGTATGTACATAAGTAAACAAAATCGGATATGCTTGTTTCATGGCATCTTCCATTTCCCATGTAGCCTCATCTTGGCCAAAATGTTTCCACTGCACCTTGACCTGTGCAATGGTTCGGTTCCTGAGTGGGGTTTCCTTTCTGTCCAGTATGCATTGAGGTTCTGGCAGGAATTCTCCCTGGGATTCCACCTGGATCACAGACTAGTCAATTATATGATTAGAATCGTGTACATATTTCTTCAATAATGAAACATGGAAAACATTATGTGCTTTTACTGTGGGAGGAAGTCCTAGCCTATAGGCTACAGGTCCCACTCTATCTAGAATTTCAAAGGGTCCACAATACCGAGGTGCCAACTTGGCACAAGCTCCCATCCTCGGGGAACTCTTCCTGGGCCTAACTCTAAGATATGTGTGGTCTCCCGTCTTGAATTCTCTTGGAGTTCTCTTTCGATCGGCGTAACTTTTCTGTCTGTTCTGAGCGACCTTTAGATTTTGTTTTATCTGAATCACTTGTTGTTCCATTTCTTTCAACATGTCGGGTCCAATAGTAATTATGTTTACGGGAGTACTCCAACTGAATGGAGTGTTGCACGGCCTACCGTAGAGGACTTCGAAAGGACTCGTCTTCAGGGATTCTTGGTAGCCGTTGTTGTAGGCGAATTCCACCAATGGCAGGTAATCTTCCCACTTTTTGGGTTGATGCATTACATGCATCCTTAGCATGTCTTCTAATATTTGGTTCACTCTTTCTGTCTGTCCATCGATTTGAGGATGATATGCTATGCTAAACAATAATTTGGTCTCTAGACCAGCCATCAAGGATTTCCAAAAGTTGGAAGTAAATTTCGTGTCTCTGTCAGACACAATCTTTTTAGGCATACCATGTAGTCTGAATATCTCCTTCATGAATATGTTGGCGATATCTATTGCCTTGCAAGTCAACTTGATGGGGATAAAATGAGCAGACTTGCTCAGTTTATCCACCACTACTATGATGGCATCATTCTGTTTGGTCAATGTTGGTAATCCGGTGATGAAGTCCATGGAAATGGTTTCTCATTTCCATTCTGGGATTGGTAGAGGTTGTAATAATCCTGCTGGGTGTCGGTGTTCTGCTTTAACCTGTTGGCATTCTATGCATTTGGCTAAGTACTCAGTTATGTCTTTCTTCAATCCAAGCCAATAGAATTGTTTCCTGGTGGTCGTCATCATCTTCTGGTATCCTAGATGACCAGTATATGGTCTTTTATGTAGTTCGTCCATTATGAACCTCTTCAAGTTGTCACAATCTGGAATATACAATCTGTTTCTGTAAGTTAGCAGGCCTCCATCTATCATCTGGTAGCCTTCATACTTTATCCTTGTGGGTTCTTGCTCCAGGTACGAGGTCACGGTCTAGAAGAATGTGTTTGTTTCTTGTGCATTCTTAACTCTTTCCCTGACGTTGGTCTCGCAGGTGCTCACCGTTGCCAGATGAATTGTTTTCATACTTCTGCTAAGGGCATCGACCACCTTATTTTCCTTTCCCTTGATATGTTTGATTTCGAAATCAAACTCACTAAGAAGGGCCATCCACCTAACTTGTCTAGCATTGAGTTTTGGTTGGTCAAACAGATGTCGCAATCCACAGTGGTCTGTCATGAGTACGAATTTCCTTCCCAGGAGCTAATGCCTCCACATTTTCAAGGCATGCACTATGGCGGCCAGCTCTAGATCATGGGTCACATAGTTGGCTTCGTGCTCATTCAATTTTCGGGATTCATAGCAGACTACACTTCCTTCTTGCATAAGGACTCCCCCGAGCCCTTCCTTATAGGCATATGTGCACACGAGGAAGTCATTTTCGGGATCAGCGATCTTCAACACGAGTGCATGGGTCAGAAGGTGTTTCAGGGATTGAAATCTTTCTTCACATTCTCGTGTCCACATGAATTTAGCTCCCTTCTTCTGGAGGGCAATGATTGGACAACCAATCTTGGAGAATCCTTTTATAAATCTCCTATAGTATCCTACTAAGCCCATAAAGGATCTAATATCCGAAACATCCTTTGGGGTAGGCCATTCCATGATAGACCTGATCTTGTCAGGGTCTACTGCTACTCCCTCTTCATATATGACATGGCTCAAGTAATGTATTTGCTTCTGGAAAAAGTCGCACTTGCTAAATTTGGCATAGAGTTGATGTTCTCTTAGCAGTTGAAGCACAAGTCTAAGATGTTCCTCATGTTCCTCTCTATTCTTGGAGTAAATTAATATATCGTCAATAAAAACCAGTACAAATTTGTCTAGGAATTTGCTGAGCACAATGTTCATCAAGCACATAAAAGTGGCAGGGGCATTGGTCAATCCAAATGGTACTAGCACAAACTCATAGTGAACATATCTCGTCCTGAAGGCAGTTTTGTGGATGTCTTCACCCTTGATTCGGACTTGATGGTATCCAGATCTCAAGTCAATCTTTGAGAAGATGGAAGCACCTCCCAATTGATCGAATAGGTCATCGATCATGGGTAAGGGGTACTTGTTCTTTATGGTTACCTTATTGAGTTGTCTATAATCTATGCACAGTCGGAGGGTACCATCTTTCTTTTTCACAAACAAGACTGGTGCTCCCCATGGAGACACGTTGGGTCGGATATAGCCTTTGTCCATCATTTCTTCTAGTTGTAGTTTAAGCTCAACTAGCTCGGGTGTGCTCATTCTATAGGGTGTCCTAGACACTGGCACTACTCCTGGTGCAAGGTCTATTGAGAAGTCAATGTCCCTTCTCGGAGGTAGACCCGGTACCTCTTCCGGAAACACATCTCTATATTCTCTTAGTGTGGGGTGGTCTTCGAGGCTTGGTTTGTCATCTTCAACTGATTCCAACACCTGTATCGCATATAGTGGACATCCCTTTCTGCAATAATTTATCATTTGAAGGACTGATATTCGCCTCACCGAGACAGGTTTTTAGATTCCTTGAAGGGTTATCCTTCTTCCTTCTTCACTTACACATTCTAAGATTTTATGGTAACAATCCAATCTGGCTTTATATGTGGCTAGCCAGTCCATACCAATCAACAGATCATACGATCCTAGGGGTAATATGTTAAGGGTTGCTTGGGTGGGGAATTCACCCATACTAAATTGGCAAGATGGTATGACCTTCGTTACCTTTCTTTTGGTGTCGGTGGCTAACTGTACCAACCATGGCTTGGCATGTTTATGTGGCTGTAATTTACACTTATCAATAGCCTTAGGAGCTATATAACTCAAATTTGAACCAAGGTCAATTAGAATAGACACTAGATGGTTGGTGATCATACCTTCCATCTCCACCACAGAAGCTTGGTGGTCAGCTTGTTTATTATCCACGGCTGCATAAATTTGTGGCATACTCCTGGCCACATCATTGACGGTGGTAGCTTCTTGAATGTTGTAAATTCTCCGACTATTCTGTTGTCGGTGCGGGTAGTCCCTCAGTAGATGTCCTTCTCCACAACCCCAACATTTCAAGGGTTCTTTCTTCGGGTTATCAATCTTTCCTAGGGTAGATCCAAAAGGTTTATTTCCACTCTGGGAGGGGAAATTCTGTTGTTGTACACTTTGGGTTGGGAAGCTCATCCTTGAGTCCTTTTTATAGTTTTTAAATCTTGGGGATTTAAACCCCTTTTTCTGGAATCTCGAGCTATTCTTCTGCTTCCAGCCTTCGTGAGGTTCTGTTCAATGCCCAAGTTGTTCATAATAATATCTTGCCTTTCAGATAGTGTCTTCTAGGGTCTTTGGCTAGTCAGACTCAATCATGTTCTGATAGTCCTTAGGTAGTCCAATGATGAATCGTTGCACCTTTGCCTTTTCTGCTTTTATATAGGGTATGTACCTTATCAACTCGAGGAATATACTGACATATTCCTTTATGGTGCATTTCCCCATCTTGAGTTCATAGAATTCTTTAGTCTTTTCGTCGAAATAATTTTCCGACAGATACTTCTTCCTAAAGTATTTCTCAAACCGTTCCCAAGAAAGGTCTTCTTCGTGAATCCCTTTTACATTCTTAAGGTCTTCCCACCAAATGGAAGCCTTCCCATTCAAGTTGAAAGTGGCTACTCGGGCCTTCAAATTTTTCGAGAAGTCGTGGACTCTGAAATACTTCTTTAGTCAAAGTAGCCAAGCCTCCGCTTCTTCTCCCTTCTTTATTTCACCCTCAAAAGAGGGTGGTTTGGCCTTCTTGAATTCTTCGAGATTATGATTTTTGGAATGATTTTGATTCTTCCGTTTTCTTCGGGAATAAGAACTAGTTTTTCTACTAGAAGATCCCTCCGAGTCGCCAGTTTCCTCTCTAGAGGAATCGTTCGACGCTTTTCCCTTATCTCTGGGGTGGATCTTTCTCGAGGTGCTCTTCCCAGTGTGGCCACTTAAAATACCACGTTTTTGTATCTCGGGTTAACTTCGACTTTTCTTTGTCTATCGTCAGTCCGTGTGACTGGTGTCAGGTCCATGCTGCAATTGTCTTTGTATGTCGGATAAACTCTGCAGCAAGACTGCATTAATCTCCATTTGCTTCTCTTGCTCTTTTATCAACCTCTCGTTGTCGGCCTTGCAACTTTGTAGTTCGACCCCGAGGCTCCTCACAGTCTCAACTAGATCTAGAGGGGTCTCTATCGCCCTCCTTTCGTCAGAATCTTTGTCTCTATTGTGGGAGCCATCCCCCACTTCGTGGTGCGTCACCATTCTATGCGTCTGCAGTTTCCCGCGGTTGATCGTCTGCTTGTTGTGCAGAAAAAACACTTGTTGTTAGTCAACATTATATTCATTCACAATCAACGCATAATTCATATTTTTCAAATGCATACACACAATAGGAATTTTCATTCTTAACTTTGAATTTTGATAAAGGGGGTTAGGATAGAGAGCTACTCCTTTTAAGAATACTTCAAATGGAGTTTATGCGCAACTTATCCATGAGCCCAAGAAGGCCAATTGTTGTAACCATGCTCTGATACCAATTTGTCACATACCCACTACGACAACCTAGATTTTTCGTCTTTTCTTCGAGGGACAGAATCCCCGAATTTCTAAGGGGCCTAGTGCATACCATCCCTTACCTTATCCTCCCCCATGTGCTCATTGGCTATGACCACAGGTCTTACCAAAAAGGGCTTCCAACTTTCGCGTTTCGGGATTTCTATGTGCGAGCTCTCACCGGCTCCATGTCCCTTGAAATGTCGAAACCTGAAATGGGGTTAACGAGCTCCTTGGCTCTCCTTTTTCCTACTCCATGCAATCACTTCAGTGAACACACGCTAACACCAAATGGCGCTACCGAAACTCGACTTTCAAGATTCCTGTTGCAAGGAACCCTTGTTCCTTCAATCCCTGAAACCCAAAAGCCCGATATCATTCGGATCTCCGGTCCAAATTGTCAACTTGATCAACAGCCCAGATTAAATCCCGGATTTCTACCTTTCAAGATTTTGGTGGGGTCTTCACTCCTATTTCTACGATCTCCAGAACCCCGATGGTTTCGGATCTTCACCACGCGTCCTCTACAAATGGATGGTCCAGATTATTTTGGGACTCCTCCTTCCTACCATATGACCCTATCTTGTGACCTAGGGCTCATCCACAGAGTGCGTCGGGGTTTCGTATACCGGGACTTCATGACTTGCGAGGACGAGGGGTCTTGCCCTTTGGTTTCCCGAGTGCCAAAACGCTGAAACCTATTCACGCTAAACCGATTTGGGGTTTTGTATACCGGGACTTCGCGACTTGCAACGACGAGGGGTCTTGCCCTTTGGTTTCCAAGGTGTCGAAATGCTGAAACCTATTCACACTAAACCGATTCAGGGTTTCGTATACCGGGACTTCGTGACTTGCAAGGATGAGGGGTCTTGCCCTCTGGTTTCCCGGGTGCTGAAACGCCAAAACCTATTCACACTGAACCGATGGTCCAGATCACTCATGGATCAACGACCACGATCACGTCGCAATTTCACGAAATTCTACCCAACCGCCACGTGTCCTGTGCCGATGGACGGTTCTGAATACTTCGGGACTTTCAGGACTTCGTCGAGTCCACTCTCCTGCCTATGCAAGGGTTAAGATGGACGGTCAATAGAGCTCTGACAAATCCTTGGATCTATGGCCTTGGATCCCATCACTACTTACGAAGGCTGAAGGGGTCAAGGTATTAACGCCTGTGCTCCTCCTCTAGATCCATCGGTCTTGACAAATCTGGGGTATTTCCAAAAGGATTCTGACCGTTCGTCTACCAAATGAGGGGGTATTCTCTTTCGATAAATGGGGCTCGCTATCCTTTCTGAGCTTGATTCACGAGATTCAACCTTTCGGGGCTTCGAACTCTCACGACTTCGAAACTTGAGAGCACTACTCTTTCTTGTACAAGGTTTCCAAACTCAGATCACATGATCCTTCAGAGGGTTCTTGGGTAATTATCCCTAGGCTTGGTGACTTGGCTGAAAAGCCTTCTTAATTCGCCAAGCTATGAACTCTGTGACAGGGGCAAGGTAAACTCGTGGGTTTACTATAACAGTAGTCTTTTCAAGGAACTCACTCCGGCTCTAGAATGCGAGGAAACTTCTCGGAAGAAGGTGTCTTCGGGAATTAAACCAGGACAGAGCGTGAGTCAAGTAGATGGGACAATTCTCAAGGGAACGAACTCATATTCTGAACTTATTCATTCTATACATAAACTGATTATGGTCATATAAGTATAAACACGCATCCATTATTCCCAATCCAAACACAAGGCAATCACTTCTATACAGAAACCATTTATGAGCGTATAAACATGAGCATGCATCCAGGATATTCAATTCAAAATACAAGACATAATCACTTATCAAAAACACCAGGTGTGACGCGACTGCTGAGAGGGGTGCTCATTTCCACCCAACTATAGGCTCAGTGACTCCAAACGGATTTACCACTAGCCACCCCTAAGCTAGACCACAATGCTTGAGATTCAGTCTCCTACTTCCAACTCAACGGAAGTCAAGGATGAAGGTTACTCTCCTTCTGCTCTGTTCAGAACTCCCTATATTTCCAGAGTTCCTCCTGGTTCTCTTCCGCGATCCCTATCGCGCGCGCTCCCTCTTCCCGTTCGCCACACTTCCTTTCTTGTCTTTTCTGCAAGATTGCATGTGGCGCGAATTCCCTCGTCTGTGGTCAGGTCTGAGAGCTTCTACGGATGGGCGGTTTGCCCCCATCCCCTCATTAACTCTTGAGGAGCCTCCCCACCTACCATCCTGGTGGGTAATTCATTCCAGGGTCAGAGAGTTTCTTTGGTCTTTGAGCAAGTAAAAACCAGTACGGTATTGGTTCGGTGGAAGTTAACGCAACCATTCCAGGTCCCTTCCACCACCTCTCATTAGCCATCGTGGTCTCTTTTAGCACATCCCCTCCCCAGCTGTCGTGCAACACATATTCACAACATAATTTACATTCATCGACCTTTTATACAAAGGTCCATCAAATCAAACATTCACATCTTTGAGTTTTCCATAGTTCTTCGCCAATATAGTTATTTTTACAGACTGGGGGAAACAAGGTGTTACATGTGTTGATTTATCCTTTATATGGCCTCAATTTGGTCTTGGTTGGGTTCCTGGGCTATCCCCTAGAAGTGGTTTACCAGTATGTTTTCAATCTCCTTGTTGGACTCTCTCTCTATCCCATCCTGATCCTGAATTTTCGGGATTTTGTTATGGGTTCTTCTAGCAATGGTTGTTCTATGAAAAAACTTTGTATTTTTCTCTCCTTCCTTTAGCCACCTGATTCTGGACTTTTGGGGCCATAGGGTCTCTTCTTGATGGCATATTTTTTCCCATTCCTGGGTCAATTGGGTCTCTTCCTTTTTCTTATCCTCTGTATAGCCCGCGTCTATGCAAATTTCCTGAAGTTTCCTCATTCTGTCTTCAATATTTATTTTTTCTTGGTTTATGTTTCCAAAGGTTTGCTTGTTCAACTCCTTGAATTTATGTTTTATGCACCTGAGTTTCTTATAAAGATTGACCATCCTTGTCCCTTGCTCTGGTTGTTGGGCCCGCCACCATTGACTGATGTTTTCCTTGAAGGTGGGATGTTCGATCCAAAATTTCTAGAATCTGAAAGGTCTATTCCTCGGTTTGGTTTGGAAGTTTGCTTCCAAGTAGACTGGCTAGTGGTCTGAACCTCCCTAGGGAAGGATGCTACAGTCTAAATTTAAACCCTGTAGAATGATGAACTCCGACACCAATAATCTGTCTAGCCTCGTCACTATATGATGTTGCTTTACCCGTTTGTTGTTCCAAGTGAACTGGCCATTACTGGTTTTGATGTCCACCATCTCCATTGTGTCTATGAAGGTTGAAAAGTCTTCCGCATATCTATCCAGTCTCCTGGTGCCTCATTTTTTTTCCGCAAGTGTCGTGATAATGTTGAAGTCCCCTACCAGGATCTAGTGGAGTTGTTGGAACATGATTTTAGGTTTTCTAGGTCTAGGAGCATTCTTCTCTTTTCATCCAACATCTGGGGACCATACACATTAGTGCATAGAATCACCTCTGTGTTACCTATGATTTTCATGTTAATCGAAAGTGTGTGTCTGGTGGCTTCAGCTGCTAATAGATTCATCACTTGTGGGTTCCACAAAGTGAGAATACCACCTGCTGTCTATTGTCCTTTGACAACCAATATCTTGTACTTGCTCCATTGTTTTTTGTTGATTGTTTCCATTCTGTCTATAGTACATTTTGTCTCTTGGATGAAACAGAGGTTCGGTTGTTCCTTCTTCGATCTGTTTTTAAGGATTCTTTGTTTTTGTGGGCTGTTTAGGCCTCTAATGTTCCATGTTATAATCTTCATTTAAACATGTGGGGGGGAGTTGGGAAAGATATTTTTTTATCTTACTTGAGTTTATCAGCAGAGCTCCTAGTTCCTGTAGGGCTACGTTGTTTGATTTCCTACCTTTCTTCCTTCTCGTCTGGTTGGGTGAGAGCTGGAGTTGTCCCTCACTTGTTTTTATTCCAAGGTGTCCTATCTCCCCGTGTGTGTGCTAGAGCCCTCTAGATTTTGCTTCCTCTCTTATGAGGAATAGGTATTGGATACGATCTGGTTGCTCCACTAGTACATTGGCTACGCCATGCGTTTTCCATTGCTCCATTATATTCGGGAGATCTATTCCTACTACAGCGGGAAAACCCCCCTATGGACTACACTAGGGTTCAAACATGTAGGCAAAGTTAACCATCTAAAGTCTCCTACTCTTTAACAACTACCCCAAATACACCCCACATTCATGCATAAAACACAAGGTAAAAAGATCTGCTAACTCTACCTTAAACTCTGTGTCCAGTGTCGATCCTTTTGTGTTCGGTTGTTCCTCGACTACAAGTCTCCTCCCAAGGAGAAACTGTATTCATAAACATACAAACAAAGAACTACAGACATGCATCTCATATATGAATTAGTGGGTTAGATGTCATAATCAAATATAACTCAAACATAAAGATTGAACACATCATATTCGGGATAGAAAAAGTATTCCTTTTTATTAATGTCACAAAGTTACTTACAATGAGATCAACGACTGCTCCTTGAACCTAGTCTGGGCTCCTCTTCACCAAGCTCCAACTGTGCTTCCACATATCTTTCTCCTCTTCAGCTCTCTCTAGGGAATGGATTAGGCTTGCAATGGAGGAAAAAGGCAAGAATAGGGGATTCTGGCTCAAAACTCACAATGTGGCTGCAAATTCTTGGGGCAAGGGGGGAAAGTGAAATGGGTCGAGATTCACTATTCTTATGCTTATCTTTTGAATGAGACCCCAAAACCTCCTTTTATACGACAAAAAGGATGGTTATTCGATTGGGTGACGGGCTATAAGCGGTGGGACAATTGGAAAACTACCCAATAACCCGTAATCTCAATGAATTCCTTGCAACTTTTTAATTTTTACAACTTTTGTTAGTATACGCAGGTTGTAATGGTGCAACTAGTGTACATACATGAGTTGTAGTGGTGTAGCAAGTGTGTGTACGCAGGCAGTAATGGTTCAGGGCGCGTACATCTTCAAAAATATGGTTTTTAAGAAGAGTTGCTCAGTGATGGCTTGGCAAAAATAGCAAGTAAGATAGCCTGATGCTAGGTATACATGTATGGTGCAATTTAGGGTTATAAAAATTCCTTCCCTTTCCACAATATCTCTGAGATCGGGGTCTTTCATACCTACCTCACTTGGAGTCATTTCTGCATCTTCGTCTGCCTCCTGCATGGGGGTGTTGGCATCTCTGGTTTCTTCATCCATAGGGGTTGCCCTACTCCCCTGTTCCATCTTATTATTTGGGTTGGTTGTGTTCTCCTTTGTGGCTTGTTCCTTATCTTCTTTGGCTTTTTCCTTTTCCTTTCCTCCTTCTTCCTCTTTGTTGGTTTTGTCTCGCCCTTTTGTTCGAGTCCTAGCTTCTGAATTGCTTCCCATTGGGGCTTTAATTGGTTCCTTGTTTTCTTTGTTCATGTGGTTCGACTTGATAAACCCATCCCCATCCTGCTGTATTTTGGTATTTTCCTCTTCTTGTTTTTTATTGAGAGGGCATTCTCTGAATAGGTGTCCATGTTCATGGCATCTTCTGCATCTGAAAGGGATATGCTCGTAGTCGATGCTTTGTATCCATTCCTCATCCCTGAATTCCAGGCTTATGTCTTCTGGGAGTGCCCCTAAAACATCCATATCTATGCAGATCCTTGCATAGGAGGTATATCTCCCTTTTAGGGTTGCTTGCGATGTCTTCACATATTTACCAAGTTTGTTCCTGATTGCTTCGAAGGTGGATTGTAGCCAGTAGTCTAGTGGCAGAGAGTAAAGCCTCAACCAGATGGGTACATTCTTGAAGGTTTCTTTCTCTAGGGAGAAGTTTTCCTTCCATGGCTGCATGTACAGTCCCGTTGAGGTGTGGAAGTATGGCCCCCACTCAAAGACTTTATCCTTGTCCTCCAAGTTCATGAATACTGCTGTGAAGAATCCTTTCGACCCTAGGTGGAGTTCCACTTCCCCGCTTGGATTCCATTGGTATTTTATCCAGTTGCACAACGTTCTCTGTGTGGGACACAAGCCCATGAACTTGCAAATGAATTCATGCGTCTTCATCTGGTCCCGGTAGAGTTGCATTTGTGGGTCTTCCAGTATCACCTTGGGTATCAGTGTTGTCTTAGGTTTACGCAGGTTGCACCCTTCTACCCCATTGGGGTTCGCTGGCTCTTGCGCATCATTCTGGGTTTCTCTAGCTTCTTCCCCCATGCGATCCCTTTCTTCCTGGTTCTTTTCTGGTCCCGATCCCAATGCACTCGTCACTGGTTCAGTGAAACCGCCACCATGTGGGCCTTTTCCCCTATCCATTACTACTTGCTTATATGACGAGGTTCCATTACCGCCCCCTTTGGTAACCATATTGAGCTCCACTGTGTCTGCGACTATCAAACCCTAGCTTGATGTTGCTCCTTGATGAGAACCTTAAATTGTTAAATAACATTTGGTATGGTATAAAAATCATCTTTATCCAATTGAGGTTAAAGGAGAAGGATGTCTAATATTGCAAAGGAAGGTTTTCATAATTTTATAGGAGAATCTCTAGCAAGCAACGGGCCTATTATAGCACATAAACTAGAACTCTGAAAACATGTTGGCATATTGGACTTGCAAGAGTCTTATTAACCTAATTTTAGTGCAATTGTCTCCATTGTAGGCATTGGATCGGGGAATTTGCTAAGCCTTGAAGACAATCAATAGAGGCATTCATTTTTCCTATTGATGCTCAACACACTCATAGTCTCACTTAGTATATGTCATTGCTCATTAGTTGGTTGTATTGTGTGTAGGTTACGCGGAGAAGGAGACAACCACTCATTCAGAGCATTAGTTGGCATGTTACAAACTTTAAATTCCATTGAATAATGAGGTGATTGCAAATATCCTTGTACAAGGCATTGGACAGAGGCCTAGAAGCCTCCAGAAGAAAGAGCACTATGTACAAGACTAAGAACATAGTCGAGACATAAATACATTTTTTTCAATTTCACAAGGATCCATTTTTGTGAAGCGAATGGGCTATAAGCCCCTCGTTTACAGATCAACTGATGCACTATTAGGCACATTAAAATGTACAACATTGAAACATTTCATGAGACGTGTCAATGTTTACTAGTGCATTGATGCATATATTTTAAACACATGCACCACCGTTGCATGACACATGTGACTTATGTTAAGCAGTGGGCATGCATCGATAGGAGACCCACGAACGATGGTCCATAACATCATTTAGCGCACTAACTAGCACAAAAACTACACACACTAACAATTTTCAAAATGGTGCACTTAGTATGTTCGTGGGCACCATCAATGGTGCGGCTTGTAAATGCACTGCATGCTAGTGTGTGAAAAACGCCTACTAGCAACATTATATTCAAAAAAATGAAAAGATGGGAATTTGCACATTGAAATGGAAAAGTAAAACCATGAAAATGTGAATTAAGTTGTAGCAAAGAAATTACCTCGTCTTGTCTCCATTGTGGAGGCATGGTTGCAACGAAAACTACAAACTAAATATGGGGGTTTTGGACAATCTGGAAATGAAATGAAATTTGTTGTGGATGAAGATTGTTGACAAAATCCAATAATTGGAAGCGTGGGACAATGATATGCTTATAGAGGGGAAAGAACACTAGTGCTTATAGGGGTTAGGAGCACCGTGGATGGTAAAAACAAGAAATCGGTTTGGTATTTTTTTTTTAATTAATCCTATTGTAGTGTAGCTTGTATCTTGACACATTGGTGGGGTTATAGGTTTTGGGTGCACCATAGAGCATTTTTTTTAAATACCATGTTTTACAAAATTTGATTATGATTTGGTAATTTTTATTTTATTTTACCTTATTGTGGTGAGCCTTATATAGAGGTGCATAAGAGCGCTTGTAGGTTAAGTGTGAACTCTAGAGTATTTTTTTTATGGAATCGACTCTTTTATAAAATTCGAGTGTGGTTTGGTTATTTTATATTTAATCCTACAACAATGCATTTTGAGTACAGATGCACCAATTTGGTGATAGGTTTATTGCACATTGCAACACAATTTTTTTATAAATAGTTTGATTTACAAAATTCAAGGGTGGATTGGTAATTTTTTGAATATAACCCTATTGTGTTGTGCCTTGTATCTAGTTGTACTAATGCATATTTATATAGGCACCCTAGGGTGGTTATAGGTTTAGAGCACACCACATAGCAATTAAAAAAAATAGAATTATGAAATTTGAGTGCATAAGGTCACCTTTTTCAATTGTTTTTGGTGATGCATTTATGTGTGTGTGTAGAACACACACACATTCACACGTGTACATGCATTCTATCCTAGTGGGTCAGCTCAATCAATTTGAACTGACTAGTTTCAAGGTGGATATTGTTGAGAGTTCATGGGTTTAAGTTTGATAGAGTGCCTCTATGTTAGGAGCACATGTTGTACTTCGATGACATTTACCCTGGGTGCTATTCATAGAATGTGAGGAAGCATGTAGAGGGTTGTGACACACACACACACACACACACTTGCACAAAAACACTAGTGCATCTAACCATTTTAGGCCCACTGCAAATAAAAACTTTACCCACCTACCTTCACTAAAAGTAAAACACAGAGAAATGCCTCTGCAAAACCTTCACATAGGCATGTTTTCCTTGTAGTGTTTCTCGAAACATTTAACGAAGTTATAGGCCTTTAACTAGTTATGCATTCAATATCCTAAGGTTTGGGAACATATCTAATTAAACCTTGTTAAATATTTTCTCCCACTTACTACTTTTTGACAACTTCTTTATAAACCTATAAGAGCTCAAGCATGAAAAAATCCCTAGCAGCCTTTTAAAACTCACACAAAAGGTCATTCAACCCTAGTGACCCGTGATCAACCATTTCCATTAGGGTAGTTGTCAAGTCGTCCAAAGTCAACAATTGTTCACGCATTCTTTGTTGTTCCTCGCATAGATGACATGAGACCACGTCCATGCAAGTTTGCATGGCCACTTTATGTTTAGTTTGCAAGGTTTTGCAACTAGAAAACATCTTATAATAGTCACAAACCTTCTTCAATGTTTTCTTGCCTAGCTAAGCATCCATTATTCATCTTAAGCATTGTAATCTTTTTTACTATCCCTTTAGGAGCAAGGGATTTAAAAAAAACATTCATTTCTCTATTGCTTGACATAATCAAGTGAAG
>ML813858.1:45824-58096 GCA_009831015.1 Picea engelmannii
TTTTATTTACGTTATATTGTATTTTGTTTGTTTTTATATTTTATTTTGTTTTGTTTTTATTTATGTTTATTATATTTGTTATATGTTTTCATATATATTTTTTATTATTGTTAAATGTTTTATTTTAATATATGTTTTTTTTTATATGTTTTTATTTGGTTTTATTTTTTTTATTCAATTTTTATTTAATGTTTAATTAATAAAACACTAACCTAATTACTAACAAACTAACTTAATTATTAATCATTAATTAATTAATTAATTATTAATATGTCTAACATATTTTAATTAATCTAACTACACTAAATTTTAATTACTAACATTATTAACCTATTGTTTTTTATTTTAGCCTAAGCTTGTTTATTCATGCAGGGACGAAAATGGCGAAGGGGTAAAAAGTGAAGGATGAGGGAATGAAAGGCGCAGCAAGGTGAAGAAGGATCAGGTGAAACGGATGGAGGGGGAAACGGAATCAACCAAGCCCAGCAAGCCAGATGTCTTCATCACGAGACCAATGCCAAACAGATAGTTGTAGGAACAAATAACCTATTATTATAGGACCCCAACAGTGTCAACCGTCCCAACTAGTTTCAAAGTATCTGGGGCTTTTGCCTCTTGTTGAGGCCTTGGTTTCCAACTTGTGGCGTCTCTTTGCTATCTGGCAAATTGAGTTCTGGGAGCAGATTGATTCCTCTCTACAGTAGTCAAACAGCCCATAATCTGGTTCTGCACCTGGGTAAACTGAGTACTCATCTTATATAGTACTCATCTTATATATCTTTTGAGTCAAGAGGGCAATTGAATCAGGAGCATTGTTGTTGGAAACCTTAGTCTTTGCTTCTGCCTTGACACAAGGGTGCTGAAAAGGTTCCACCCTTGAATCAAGGAGATTCTCTTCAATGTCAGCACTGTACTCTTTGGCCTATGCAAATGATGTGGGCTTCTTGTCCTTCAGAATGAAGCGAAATTGCCCTTCAAAAGAATTCATATAGAGGAGTCGGACTTATGATGTTGTAGGACGGAACTCTGTTGGAATCTGGTTCTGCAACCTATCAAATCTAGTGTTGAATTCTTTCACTGTGTCATTCTTCTTTTTCTTTATCTTGTTGAATTGAGCTCCAATCGTCCTACCGTCTTTATTTGTTGACCATCTGCTCTTAAATAAGTTGGCAAAATCTTCATAGGACGTGAGATGATGGTCAAGGAGGCCTCTGAACCAATCAAGAGCTTCTTCAGTCAATGATGAAGTGAATAACCTCATGGCCATGTCTTCATGCTCAATACCTGCATTGTCCATGTCTCGGCCCATGACATAAAGATGATCCTCAACAGTCACTACATTATTTCCTGGGAACTTTGGCAACCATTTGTTTCACTCTTTTGGCATTGCGTTGGGGTATCCTTGGATAGTGGACATGTTAAGGGGTTTGTAGAGGTCTTTTTCCCAAGGATAAGCCAATGGGGCAGGGGGAAGGGTACCTTGAAGGGAGGCCTTCTTTGGTAGAGCTTAGAAGGTTTGAACCTCCCAGGGGGAAAAGGCTTGGAAGAGGAAGGGTTCTAGGAAGGTGGAGTCGCTAGATGAGCTTCAAGAGGAGCTCATCAATAAAGGTGGTAAGGGAACGTCCCTTGGGTGGAGTCGCCAGGCAATCTAGGGTAAAGGCTTTGGGATAGCTTGCCAAAGTGTCGTTAGGGTTCGAAAGAGGATTTAAAATCCTCCCTAGCAACGGCGCCAAAATGTTATCGCACAAGTTGTAGGTTGGGAAAAGCCCAACCCAACCACCAATTGGCGACGACTTAGAGAGAAACTACCCATTGTCACCTTAGGCAAGTGTTCCCTTCACTAAGAGCTGAGGTAGTCACCTCAAGGGGGGGATCCCGATGACCCTAGGGGGGATTGAGATGGAAAATGATATGTATGGATGGAATCCCCTAAAGGTCAAGTTTCTAGATGGATTGGAGATGAGTCTAGAGGGTTGCTTAAGGTTGCCAATGATCTGAGTAACCTACCAAGTGTGAATACTTGCCCGAGACACAAAGAAAACCAAGTATATGATATAATATGTTAGTTGGACAAGCAAGTTAAGTTTGCTGTCCCTAATTGCAGCAAAATTCAATGATATATATCAGCGTATAGAAGATAATAAGGGCTGCAAAATAAATGTTAAAAATATAATTGAATAAGGAAGAGACAAGCTAGTGAAAGCTAGCTTAACTCAACAATGATAAAGCAATACTTTAGCACAAAAGCAAGGCTGAAACAAAAGCTTACTGCAGTCATATTTATCATCCTTATGGCTGTAGAAAACCAAGCTTTATAACAGAAAAATCAGCCAATGAAAATCACTTCTAACTAGCTCAAAAAGTCCGCTAGGGTTAGTAGTTTGTTAGGGCAAAGTTGTAGCCAATTCCTAGGGTTAGTTTAGGAGTTATCTAGGGTTAAAGAGTTAGTTTTCTGCAGCCCTAATGGCTGTAGGCTAGTTTTGTAACAGCAGCAAGATTTAGTGGATGAAAGAGGATGCCTCAATGAGGAAAGAAGGTCTAGGGCTCAAGGAACAACTTCCAAGTGAGAGAACTTTAAAACTTGAAACTTTCACGTTTACCAATGCAACGTTTTATTTCTCTAATGCAACGATTAGTGCCTTTGATTATGGGTTAATGGGGTCAAAAGAAAAGAGCTAGAGCTACTAACTCCTTGGGGGTATAAACCCTCTTATTCTCCAAGGCAAGTAACCTAGCTAGGGTTTAAAACTAAGGGGTGTATGCTCTTATACTTCCCTAGCAAACCCTTGCAAACAAGAATTCTACGCTTAAAAATATGATGTAGCTAAAGTAGGGATGTATGCACTTATACTCCCTACCTAGCCTTAGAAAAATCAACCTTAAGCTTGAATTACAAATGATAACAACAAGTAAAAATCTTACCAATCCAAATAGCAACAAGATAGACCATAGCATGCCAAGATAACCACCACAATAGCAAAAGAATGACCTCCAAGAGCAAGCGCATCATCATCATCAACTCCACAACCAAAGAAAAAACCATATCATAGCACAAAATAGCAAAAAGCCTCGAGGGTAGCGAAAATTTCAGTCCAATACTTCTCACAATGGGAGAGTTGTGATTCAAAATGAGATCTTATGATCTCTATTTATACAAAATGTCATTCACATAGTCTGTCCACTTAGCAAGGGTAAAACATAAGATAAGGGGTCCACAACCCTTATCCTTCCCCTTGCAACAAAATAATATTAAACAATTCATTTAAAATTCACTTTTACACATAAGAAACCCTAGCATAAGGTGGCGTCACCCCTTTAGGGGACGTTTTGACACTAGGAGCAAGTCATTGGAGTTGGAGATGCATAGTTAGGCCTCGAAAGGCTACATGTCACTCAACTAAGCCATCTCCTCATGGTCAAGGTCCTCTTCTCCTCAAAACGTCCATATGTCAATGAACAACATCTTCACCGCCAAACCCTGGCCCTCTCGGTGACGTCAAGCCTCCAAAGGTGACGTTTTGCCTCTCCTAAGCAAAATGTTTGGCATGTAAGGGCTAGGTCATGTCATCCATAATGTTTTCTAGGCCTCCAAAGGTACATCTCTCTCATCCGGCATGCGGGCCCTTGGCATCCAACCTGTGGGCTTCAAGCCCCATGGAAGCCCAAGCTAGGCTTGTTCTCCCAAAATCGTCCACCAACTAGGTCCTGCAAAGACAAATAAGCACGCCCTCTAAGGATCTCAAGTCATAATATCATGGTGAGTAAATCAAATCAATAAATGAGCCACCTAAGCATGTGCATCAAAGATTACCCAGTCAAACAAGTAAGTGCTCAAAGATATTATGCAACTTGCCAAGCTTGGATATGGGAGGGTTGACAAGGTGTCCTATTGGGTAGATCTTTCCCTATGTCAAGGAGTGTTTCCCAAGTGATCCCTTTCTAAGCCATGTGAAGTAGATGAAGTGATTAAGGATCAAGACTCATTGGGCATGGGGTTCATGACATACAAGAGGTTGTTGTGTCTCATTCATGGGTGCCTTTGTAAAGGGTGTGTGGCACCTTCGTTTGCAATGCACTTTTTCCAAGCCCATTCTCTTGCCATTCTTTGTGTCTTTCATGTTTTAAAGGATGAGTTGAAGGTCACTGTCTTGGCATGGTGTCCAAATAATGACAGTGTCACTCACAAATACCTTGCGGAAATGAGAAGGTTGGCTCGTGATGAGACCCCCTTTCTCTCAGTTGTGTAACTGAGAGCCACTACCTTGGCTTGGTGGCCAAATGATGGTAATGCCATACCCAAAGTTACTAGAACTGGACCGATCGTCAAACCGGTCGACCAAAAAAACCGGAACCTGAAAAAAACCGATCACTAAAAAATACATAAAATATCCAAATTTTGAAAAAAAAAATACATATTCATGTGCATCCATGTGAATCCAAACCATTATACACAAATTTGCGAAGTTTCTCATATATATATAACAAGTAACAGTGTATAAAACCAAAATAGCACTAAGAGTAAGTGCACCCCATAGTCATATGAATATCTGAATCAAAATACATCATCAAAAAGGCTCTAAATGACCTATAAAGTCCAAAAATAACTCTAGAGTCTAGACTAGAGACTACACAATCTAATAATCTAAATCTACATACCTTCCATTGCATGCCCCTTTTTTTATATTTTTTTTAATTTCCAAATCTGCTCACTTTTCCATCCGTACGGCGGTTGTACAGAACCGGTCGATTCCATACGAAACCGGTCGGTTTGAGAAAAAAAAAACCAATTCCGTATGAAACCGGTCATAAGCGGTTTGAATCACCGGTTTTGCCAGTGACCAAATCAGACCAACCGGTTTTACCAGTTCCAGTCTGGTTCTAGTAACATTGGTCATACTGCTAGATACCCATGAGCATGATAGGTCGGCTCGTGATGAGACCTCCTATCCTCCAACCAACCCCCTAAGCATTCTATCATTTATTCTTGTGGGTCCCCCTCTTCTTACAGAGAAGCATTTCATTGCTTTCTCGGGGGATCCCTGGGCGAAGCATCTGGAAGGTTTATATATAGGATTTTATTTTTTTAGCCAACAACAATCCTTCTGGGCCTTCAACCCCTTCTTCCTATAGAATGAGGGACAACCCCTTCTTGGGTCAATACACCCTAAAATCCCAAGAGACAAGGAAATGGGGGGGTTTAGGTGATGGAAAGTGGTAAGTATGGCTGAGAACAGTACGATGGCTCCTCAAGGGAGTTCCTAGTAGCAAACCCATTCCCAAGGAAGACCACTTACTAGGGCACAATGTCAACCACCAAGGTGAAACAGGGCAAAAGGCATAATGTCCAAGCATATGTCATGAAATCTAAAAAAGTCTAAGATACAACATACTCAAAATGTCTCAAATATTGAAATGACACTCACCATAATACCTGACTTGTACCTCATGGAGCAAGGCCCAGTGCCTCTCGGAAACCAGCTGGTGTGGTGGATGCCATCTGAAAATCCTGACCTCTGTGGTGGTGAGAAGGGTCTCCATCTGTGCAAGTGGATATTGTTGGTCATGTAGTCTCTCGGCACTCCATATCTGCAACCTGAGGGCCTCGAGACATAATCTCCTTAGTTATCCCACAAAATTGGGATAACAGGCATCATCATAATGTTCAGATCTCTCATTAGCAGTAGCATCTTTTGACTTTTGATTAAGACATACTCACAAGATACCTTGTGGACTGATGTTTATTGGAGCAACTTATTAACCATTCTTCAATTCTGTTCTGCTAAAAAGACCAGCAAATAACTAAAACAAAGCTCCTTGAATCTAGTAATACCATGCAGCAATTTAAAGGGATTTTTTTCAAATTTCATCTATAACTTCAAGTTACTCACTTGCAGGTCGAGGGTTTATCAAGTGTTACATTGGGCATACAAATGAATAATTAGATTGGAATCTAGAATGATTTGCTAGAAACACTTTTATGCTCACTGCACATTACAGTTTTGATAAGGGTTTGAGAGTGGCTTTATTCAACTTCATATATTGACAAAATATCTAATGTTCCACCTAAATTTCACCAATCTAAGCAACATTTTGGCATTCAGTAAATTTAAACACCTCTCACTAGCAAAATGACGGCTTATTTATGGAATGATTTGCTTGATCTGATCCAACAGCTCATGTGAAATTGACGCCTTATATCTAGAATTTGTTGTTATGGTTGATATCTAACAGGGGTTCCATTGTCCTTGCCCACTGATGCAAATATATTGACATGTTAATGGATTAAAATTTTCATTATTGCTTGAAAAAAAAAACATACTACCTAAACAATCTTTAATCCTTTAATTTCTGGTAAAATTTGTTCAAGAATCGGATCAGAATTTTGACAGTGGTTAAGCATACTTGGCAATTCATGTTGCAGCAATTGTTCTATTTGTGATCTTCACATGGACAAACAGGGAATGGATGATTAAAACCCTTGAACTATCTATTGATGAGGCTCAAACGATTCACCTTTTTATGGTCATTACTGTTACTCAGATTTGCTAATAACTTACTTTGATTTCTATTCGAATGGTAAATCTGTGCCAGTAACCCTTACAACGCTGGACCAACTAATCATATATCTTTGGTTTTGGAACAGTTGACACATTGGCTAATATTACATGATTCGAAGGTTAATGTCTGGTCGATGTTATGCTTAAATTTCCTTACACTTGTTGAAATATGGATGAAATCCTGAATGAACAGCGCATGATTGAGTTAATAATGGTTTAAAGTTTGAGAAATGTTGTGCAAATTTCAAATTTAATTGGGATCTGGATACACATATTTACCACAGTTTGGGCACATTTCATGATTCAAATAATACAGAGTATCAAATCGACGGAATATTTCTAGAACGTCTTGCTAAACACTTCCAAAATCTTACTCATATGTGCTAGTTAATCACTTGCATACCAAGGTTCTGAAGGCTGGTTTGTCAAATGCTACATTATGACATGTGCTTTGACTACTCACTGTTATGGTTTGGTAAACTTAAAACTATTTCAACCCAAATTTGGTATATTTACACACTGTGTTTGAACTTTGAATAACTCTGTTCTCACATGATAATTTTGAATTGCCTTGATCTAATACATGTTGATGACACTTTGTTTCCAAATTGAAGTCTAATATATATATATATATATATATATATATATTGGTAATAAATGGTCCTAAAACTGTCAAATTTACTCTCTGGATTTAGCATTTTGCACATATTGTTTCCTTTGGGACATCATTAAATGGTTTGCACATACACGGGATGATATTTAATTGTTTCTTTTGATGACAATTCTCAGTCACAGACAAACACAACTTCTTAAACTCATATGGGAAATAATTTATTGAAGATTTCCCGTTATCATCTATATACCCTCTAAAGCATAATGTTGGAATTTAACAATAGATATCATGCAGAAGCTAAAGTTCACTTGTTTACATTTCCAGCATACTCTATCATTTGGAGATGCTTTGATGAGTTGCTTTGAGGGAGCATCTAATCTGGTATATTGTTGATATAATCCCCTTACCCAACCAATCATAGTTGATTTGTATAAGCATCTAATCTGGTATATTGTTGATGGTATAGTGGTAAATGCTAGGTAATAAATACTCTTCATATTTTTAACGGTGGGTAAGATACGTTGAACCTGTGAAAATACAGACATTAGTTTAATGAGTAAACTTATGAAGGAAACCATTTAAGGAAAGGAAGGTTTCATCATGTATCGGTTGACAAGATTTGACGAACTCTGCAAGTTAAGGAGTCCAAAGCTATTGCATAGTAGAGAGTGTTGACATGAGGAAGTGCAGTGGCTCTGCGTCATTGTTTTAAGTTATCTCTAAATGGTTTTGATTTTGACAGATTTTGGATGTTGAACTTCTAGGGCAGCAGTGGGCTCTTCCTAAATATAAAAGGAATGGTGTTTTAATGCATTTCCAAACAGTGAGCTTGTCGGGAGTTTTCCAACAAAGTGTCATATTAAGGAATGGAAGTTTGAATGAAAAACGTATGATCCTGGGAAAAGGAAAAAAAATTATTTTGTTGCGTAAATGTGTCCTCCTAGGTTGTCTCAGTCCAAGGATGTCGCATCTTGAAGAGGAGAAGAAAAGAGCTTGAATGAATGATTTTATTTTCGAAGGAAGAAGTTCCGTGTTTCCATCTTACTACTTGAAATGTTTCTAGAGAATTGATTTCATATGTGCCAATAGTTATTGAGAAAAATATTATCATTTCCCGCTTGACATTTTGGCTTATGTACGTAACGGTAAGGAGTTGAATTTCATTTGCATCTGAATGTTTGAATGGTGAAACTTACTAGGAAGAGTCTTTGCATGATTGAGTGCCTTGGCACATAAACTAATTAAATGTTCACGTTCATGAGAATCATGCTCAAGGAAATATCAAATGGATTGAAATTTTACATTGCCAATGTTTCATATGCCTTGATTTTTTACTTAATTTAGTAGGCTGTTGGCAAAATTTTCTATGGATGTCCTTATTGTTTCCAAAGCATGGCATGGACTATATGCAAGCCTTTAAAGTCTCTTCAAAGATTTTTATTCACAGGAGACAGTATTTGAGCAATATTGGTGGTATTTAGTTCCAAAGCAATGGAATGATTTGAATTGTGAACTTTCATACTGTTGAGTTGTAACAGAAGCGAAATCAATTTTGCGCTCAAGATGGATTGAGGAGTACACACCTAATATGAAGAGTAAGAAGCCAGTATGCCAATGATTGGTTATGTATTGGGATTAGATAAAATAATCCTTTTGAGGGTAATCAAGGATACTTACTAGGTGATGGACAGATCATTGGGTTTAACCATCCCTTCATGTATGTGGATTAAGCATGACAAAAAAAAAATTGGAAACTTGGTATCTGATAAGGTGACTGTAAAGATTTCGTAATATGCCAACCTTCTTGTTGAAAAAAGAGGCAATGATAATCAGGAAACAGTTGGTATCGGGATGATCACATGGCACTTATAGTACTAATGATCCTTTGTTAAGTTAGCTTGGGCTGACAAACTTAACCAAGTAGATCCCTATGCTAGATGGATGATTTAATGATAATTCTTGCATTTGATGTGATAACTGGTATTCCTGGTATAAAGCTAGTGGCTTGATTTTGTTGATGAATCATGATAAGAGTTGCTTCGTATGCATGATGTGTACATGATGTTATGCTATCTTAAGAATCTATGGTATTTACATATCATGTTATCTAATTCCATTTAATTATGTTGATGATAGGTTATGTCTTTGATAAAGATGTGTTGAGGATATATTTCTTATGATAGTATCTCATGGTGTGTTGACATCCTGTAATTGCATGGAAATATTTTATGATAAGATGTTTTATGATGACGTGTGAGCATGTGATGATGACAATGATGTTGTATTCTCATGATGACATGTAAGAGTTAGCATGTGGATTATTTCTATAAGATATTGATATTATAACTAATGCATTGATTGCATGTTGTGAGTTGGTGATTGCTAGGTTATCCACCAATGGGCCAGTTTATTTGATGATCTCGTGGAAGCCCATATCTATGAAGGAGAATGTCTACAAAGTAACACCTTATGGATTGGGGACAACTCAATCCACTACGTATGCCAGTAATTCTTATGCCTTGTATTGGAGTTGTGATGTCGAAGTCCAAAGAACGGCTAGAGTGTTGCTCGGCGGTGGATTTGTGGGATTGGACTTTGATGCCTAGGGTTGTGTACCCGAGGGAGTATAAGGAGGGAGTTTTGGTCCAGCCTTTCAAGATGCCTCGGTCTGGTGCCTTAAAGCCTTGATAGACTGAGATGCCTTGGTCTGGTGCCTTAGAGCCCTGATAGACCAAGATGAGATATGGTGCCTTAAAGCCCTAATAGACCTAGATGCCTTGGTATGGTGCCTTAGAGCCTTGATAGACCAAGATGAGGTCTGGTGCCTTAGAGCCTTGATAGACCGAGATGCCTTGGTCTGGTGCCTTAGAGCCATGATAGACCAAGATGAGTTCTGGTGCCTTTGAGCCCTGATAGACCGAGAGGCTTTAAGCCTAGTTCCGAAAGTTGGGAAGAACTTCTAGAGTGTTGCTCATGCTTCCTGGGAGCTTTCAATCCTTGTTGTGGTCGGTGGCCTTATACTAGTTCAGCAAAGGGTGATGTGAAAGATACAAAAGTTTACTTCGGGACAAAGTTCCTTGAAGGGAGGGAGTATGTCATGCCCCATATTATTATTAAATAAATAATAATAATAAAGTATTTAAAAACAAATATTTGTGTAATAAAAGAAAGGGGTAAAACAAGAAAAGAGAATTTATGGAAAAACACTAAAAATAAGATAAGTTTATGGGAAAAGAAAAAGTAAGATAATGAAAGAATACATAATGACAAGTGGATCCTAGGGATCGATTTCTTTATCATGGATGGATTCTATATAAAGACGGATAAGGAGAAAAGGGAATCTATCTTTAGCTTGGGCTATAGAGAACAAGTCTAAGGAAAACTGGCATAGTAGTGGATTGGGGGCTCGGGGGCTCTCAGTCGCAATGACTAAGGGGTTGGTTGGGAGGAGAGTCATCCCCCACACTTTGTTGCGGCATGCTGGATCAAGGATTGGAGTGCCACGGGTAAGTTGATTCCTTTAGCTTTTAGGTAAGTTACCACACGCTCCTCCTTATAAATTATGTAATCATAAGTCATGTATCTTTAATTTTATTGGTGAATGGTTGCAAATGATGATGTTTAGTTATGTATTTAGATTTATTAGAATTTGGGTCCTGACAATCGTTCAATTATCAGAGAGCCGAAATTATCAAAAATTGGAAAATTCACCCTGCAAATTGTCCTTCATGTGGAGAATCGGGGAAATTTCCCTAGAGCAAACTGTTATGTGTATGCTGAATTCCAACTATGAAAGCTACAGCCATGAACTCATAGAAAATTGTGGCTGTATGGAATGATATTGGATGTGATTGAGGAAAATTTGCTACAACTATTAGTTCCCTAGAATCCCAGCAATGAGAATTCCTAGCCAACCTATGCTAGAGCCCTGGAGGGAAGTGGGAAAGCCTGAGGGACTACTGAGCAAAGAAGGGGATCCCATTCCTTGGGTTGTGTAGGCTAATGGGGAAGAGATCTATGGAATGGGAATTGTTGTAGGTGTAATTAATGACTATGAACCTAGGAGTTGGGTTGTGAGAAGAGAAATTAGAGCCAACCATAGGAAGAATGTGCTCTTATGGATTCATAACCTCAACTCAGGGGTGGCCTCTATTGCAGAGAGAACTAGTGCAGTAAGGAACCTATGGTTAGGTGGAACGTACTTCTCTTGCAACCAGTGGGTAGACAATTTCTAGACAGACAAGTATTATAGATTTTACTATTGATGTGCTGAAATTTAATGTTATTGTTGCTGCTATATATGAGTTATGTACTTATATTCCCTAAGATAAAAGGCTAGAAGTTAGCTTTGGCTCAGGAGGGCATTCTTGGCTGTCTGGTATATATTGGTATGCAGATTTGAGGCTCTTACAGCCATATATTGTAATGGAGAGGGCATAAGTTTGCCTCTGTTATGTAATTTAATTTCCAGCCATGTCAATTTGTTGTAAATGGCCTTATGGGTACCCTGAGAAGAGGCTAGAATCATGAAGAAAACGTAATTACCTTTTAGGGGAAGTGTTGGTTATGTACACTGTTATAATTTCCATGTATCAGCTGTTATTATTCAATGCAGGAGCAGAAAATATGTTTTATATGCTGATATGGCTGATCATACTCATGGGTATTGAATTAATTCATTGTGGGCATTGTATATTCCGTTGTTGAGTTTTATTTTCCTATCAATTCCATGTAAAAATGTTGATGTTGACTTAATTAGATGGCTAGGTACATTACATAATGGAATCAAAACCACTGGTTAGAGCAAGGTTTAAAGTGTGGACTCTGTGGGCAGCAAGAGAACGATGCATGGGACGCCCAGAGGAGGCATTTGGGGCGCAGGCAATGTAGACAATAGGAGGACAAGTCATAGGACGCCCAGAGGAGGGCATACGACATGCGCATTGTGAGGAGACTTCAACCAACAACCAAATAGACGCAAGGAGAGAGAGAAATACTTCTCAACAGCTATAATAACCAGATTAGAAACTACCTATCAAGTAGCAACAACTCTGAAAGGAGAACCGTCCAATTCCAAGATCTGGAATCACTTCAATGGTGAC
>ML813858.1:61244-82838 GCA_009831015.1 Picea engelmannii
CCTTGTAAAGAATGTGCCTTAGCCAATTGTTTCTTATTCAGATCCGATTCAGATCAGCTTTAGATGTAACTTCCAACACTTATCTTCGATGTGACAATTGATATTACAATCATTGCAATGGTTGTTTGGATCCTTACATTGATATGTGGTAGTTGTCATTTTCTTGTCTTTTCCTTTCCACTTCTTCTTCCCCTCCTTGGAATCATCTTGGTGGTCTTTTTGTTTAAAACCACTTCGCTATCCTTTCTTATGGCTTATGTTCTTCAAGTAATTTGCTTGCACACTGGCCTCATCAATGGTCCTTGGTTTGAAGAGCATCACTTTCCTTCACAAATGACTGTGTAGACCCCCCAAATATTATTAAATTTGGCAGCATCGACAGTCATTCTCCAATGAGAGGCCATATGGGCCACCTTGAGGCTAGCCAGGGAGATTTGGAGAATCAACCAGTCTTGTGAGGTATTGACAAAATCCAGGGTGAACGTACAACCTCTATGAGTCAAACCAAAAGTCAGGACGAATGAGATGCTATGTAAGTCTAATGCAAAAGTCAGGGGGAACATACAACCTCTGTGAGCATAGACAGTCTAGTGCAAAAGTCAGGGGGAACGTACAACCTCTGTGAGCATAAACAAACTAGTGCAAAAGTCAAGGGGAACGTACAACCTCTGTGAGCCTAGTCAAGCACCTCTGTGAGCCTAGTCAAGTCTTGTGAGCCATGACCAAAAATCAAGGCATCTAGCAAAAGTTAGGTTGAATATAAAATTCCTATGAGCTAGAAACAAACGATATTCCTAATATTGCAAATGATATAAATGTATTGATCTAGTGCGTTGGCACGTGTAACATTATCCACTATGAAGAGAAATTCAAATTGCCTTGTAAAGAGTCGAGTTGTAGAAGTCAAAGTTGCATGTCTAAGTCAAAGACAATGTTGTCAAGTTGTCGCATGTTGCATGCATGCATGTCTAGTTGCATGTTGCATACATGCATGACATGTGCATGCTAAGTTAGTACGCATGCATGCCAAGTCAAGGGTGAGTTGTAACTGAAGTCTCAAGTCTAGTTCTATTTTTGAAGTAAAGTGTGAAGCTGAGTTATGTTAAGCATGCAAACAAGTTCCTAATTCGAGCCATCTACTTCTCCTCTTCACTCCTTTATAAGCAAAGGTCGACCCCTCTCTTCTATACAGTTCAAATGCAGGTTAAGGGTGAAGCATATGAGAGGCGCATATCAGTGTTATAGAGGCAGCATATTAGAGATGCATATCACTAATACAGAGGCGCATATCAACATATAGAGGCAACATATAAAGGTGCATAACAGTATTGTAGTAACAGCATATAGAGGAGGCATAATAGAGGCACATATCAGCATATAGAGGCAGCATACAAAGGCAGCATAACAATGTTGTAGTAACAGCATATAGAGGCAGCATAATAGAGGCGCATATCAGTGATATAGAGACAGATATTGAGGTGCATAACAGTGTTGTAGAGGCAGCATATCAGAGGCGCATTTCGGTGCTTTAGAGGCAGCATATCAGAGGTGCATATCAGTCAATTAGAGGTAGCTTCAACAGCCCATATCAGAGCTGATATATCTTAGTCTTTGAAAGCAACTCGGATACATCTATATCAGCAAGGTCTCTTAGTTCTCTGTCAAGTCAAATTCAACTTGGCAAGCTCTTTAAGAGCATAGTATTCATGGTGGATATTTGTAAGTGATCTTACATTATTAATGCAATAAAGGAATATCGTTTGTTGGGGTTTTTCTCCCTGTACATGGTTTCCCCAGGGTACATGTGTTGTTGATGTGCATGCTTATGTATCTACATGGTTATTGTTATTCAGTTATGATTCTATATTGTTGACATGTATTAAGCTGGAATCAAAGTGTTAAAGATTTTAAAGAAATATTCCGCATAAGAAAATCAAGATCATAATTTAACAAATACTTGAGAAGTATGTTTGGGTTCTTGGGAGAGATACCCAACACGAGTTTCATCTTCTTGAACTCAATGGTGTACTCTTGCACACTCTATCCTTGCCTCTGCCTGAAGTGATGCCAACAGATCCACTAGCCCTCTATATATCCAATAGGGTAAAACTGGGACTTGATGAGGGTTTTGAACATCTCCCAATTACTTATTTATGGATCACCCTCCAGCCTAAGTGTCTCTAGGTGGCTTTCCCACCAGGTCAGTGCATAACCCTCTAGTTTCAGGCAGGCAAATGAAATTTTCTGCTCTTCATCTATATTATGGACATTGAAATATACTTCTAACTATTGTAGCCAATGATTCAACTTAACAACATCGATCTCACCTTGATAGGGCTTGATGTCCACTTTCGCTTCCATTTTAAATAGAGGTTGTGAAGGAGTTATGGAACTGGAACTTGGATGCTGTTTCTCAAGCTCTTTTTTCGACTCCTTTTCTAGGTCTTCATTATCTCCCGATTTCTTATCCAATCCAACTTCTAAGTTAGAGCCACTAACCTTCCCGAAAGGTCCAAACTTGTTCACCAAAGCTGTCGTGAGGAGAAGTGTTGCAAGAGATATCAACGACTTGCACTTCCGACCTTGCAGATCTCTCTTTTGTTGCATCCCGAGGATTGTTATGGCTGGACTCATCCGCCATGGCTATGGTTCTATGACCTCCTTCTCAAGCCAATTCCTAGATCCTACAACTTCCCACAAATACCCCAAAGGAAAACTGCTCTAATACCAATATGATCTGTAAATTGGCGTGGATATTCCATTGGAACAATTTCTCACAACAGATCTTGCAATATTCTGAAATCTTTTATTATTCAAATTATTTCCTTAGATCCCAGATTTATTGTTACTAGCTTAATGCTCAAATTTATGAAAATAGTTGAAATACGAAAATGAAAGAACAGGAAAATGAACACACCATCCACAAATGACCACAAGATGTATCCTGGGAAACTCGACACGAGAAAACTCAGCTAGAAGGTGAGGCCTATGCTATGTTATCTTTTCTTCAGTTATGAAAATGCAAATACAAAGAAAGGGACACTCACTATGGAGTTGCCTATGACACAGTCCCCTGAATGGCTCCAACATAATTTTTTTCCTCCTTTGTTATGCTCTCAAATCCCACTCCTAGATGCTCTACTCAACTATGGAACAAGTACCATGCTAGAAGAATGTAACCCCCTCTCCTCCTAGCAGCCCAATATTTAACATAGTCTGATAGCCATCTAGGGTTAGGGTTTTTGCATCCTCAACCCTCAATTAGTGATAATGTTTTGGACCTTCTAGAATCTTCTTGAAAGTTCACATGTGACTAGCCCCTGGGCTGACATGGCATCCACTCAATACCATGGTGGTCAACAAGGTAGGTCAAGTTGCGAGAGGCATAACTTCCACATACAAACTCCGATTGAAATTATTTCACACTATTGGAAATTTGTCGGTGTGTAGAACAACATCGAGGGGTTGGAAGCTATGCTTGCAAAGTTTTGACCCTAAAAAGAGTTGTTTGTTGCATCAAAATGGCTCTAGAAGGTTCGAAACCCCAAATTTCCAAACTAGAACCTGCCACTAAAAACGGGCCCTGCAAACCGATTCCTCCAATTTTTCCACCCAGAAAGTACCAAAATAGATGACAAATTATATAATGATCCATTCCAGATCAATGCAACTCCCCAAATTGAGTTCAATTCGTTGTCTAGAGCTGACAGAGGGTCATGCAAACTAAGACCCAATGTCGTTCTGTCCTTCGGAAAACCTACTGATGATTAAAAACTTCAACCGAACACCTAATCTAGAGGACATGTATTAAAAAGTACAATATCTTCCAATTTCAGATTTCTGCAAAAGCTCTGAGAAAATGCAGTATTCAAGGAAAGTCTAAGAAGAATCACTTAGCGCAACGAAATCAGGAAAAGCTTGAAGGAGAACTCTTTGATGATAGTCTAAGAAGAATCACTTAGCGCAACGAAATCAGGAAAAGCTTGAAGGAGAACTCTTTGATGATATTATAGTGATTTTTACACTCTGGTTCTGTTTTAGACACTGATTTCAACCAACTTTCTACTAGGGAAAATGCATTGACCAAATGATTTATTGCATAGAAATAAGGAATTGTTGAGAAGGAAAGTCCACTCACCTTAAAGAAGTAGTTCTCAGCATTCTTCTGATTGTGGTCATCAGAAGAACAATTGCTAGGTGATAATCTTCTGCTGCCATTTTTCTCAAACGAGAATCTCAGCCCGCAAACACTGAATTTGGCGAGGTAAACATTGGTAGGAGGAATGGTCAATACGTTGAAGGTTGTTCTGTGCCTATGGAACAGTTGGAATATCGTCCTGCAATATCCTTTGCTGTGGCGTTGGTGGCCGTGTGGATTTGTAATCAATTCCGCGGGAGGGGAGTGAAACCGCCCATATGGATATACAGTCGCCATGGGATTAATTAAGATAGATGAACTTATCCCACGTCCAAATGATGTGACTGGTGCTCATTTCCAACTTTACAAATGCAACCAGAGCCTCTTTGTGATGCAGATGTTGTGAAGAGGATGAAATGATGTATTGGTTTGGTATCTGTGTTGGTATAGGAAAAGTGTGCACAAGGCAATTGTTTGTCTCGATGAACGTGTTCGTCCCTAAAGGTAATTATTTGTTTTTTTATGTTGATGAATATGGCGATCGTTATGACATTTAGAGAAAACACAAGTTGCACTATTATTTTGTGAAATGAGTTATTCCTAGGCCATTATTAATCTCTCGGTGAAGGAGGCTTGAGAGCCACATGATTATGATTGGCAATGTTTGAGAATTGGAATAATGAACAAGGGTTTCATCTTGTTTCAGTCATTATGTCTAGTAACCCTTAAATTTATCAAAACATTTTAGTGAAAACATTTTAGTGGTTTTATTGTTAAAAAAATTTCAATTAATTAGATTGTTCACTGTAGTTATCTTGTGTAGGTGGAATTCCCTAACCTATTTATGTAATTCTTGGATTTTTTGAATTGTGTTTATGCTTTGATTGATTGGTGTATATGCCATGAGCTTGTCTACTTCTTTAGCTATGGATCCCAAAAGAGAGTTTGTTTGTAAGTCAATCTATCGAAGGATTTCAAAGAGTTTGTGTTCATCTATATTGGATACATAGTGATAAAACAACATGTGATGTATATTAACCTCCCAAATACTTGTTTTTGGTGTCAAGGTTTGGACCATAGAATCTATCACTACCTCGTAATGGTTAAATTCAACCCTTTGGTTATTCCAACTAACCTGGCCACTTAAACTGAAGCTCAAAGTACCACTCAAGCAAACAATGAAGAAGAAATGGGTGCAAGTGGTTCAAAAGAATTATTAAAGCAATAAGTTGGTTGGGGACTCAAAGGCCTGGCGTTCCAAGTTGGTTGTTGCCACTACATYAATGTCAAGTAAKCCCATAACCTTGGTCAYTATGAAGGAGATAGTGAGCTACTCCTTAACACCTTCTCTCTATAGTGGGGGTTAAGGGCACACTCTCCACCTCCTATGTTGAACCCTTGAGCAACCCGAACTCTAAGGAGTTTTTGAAAAGGCCAAAGGTTCATGGCTTGGATGATTGGGTTTAGAACACTAGCCTAAAAGTGTGGTCTCTTTAAACCCATATGGAGCATTGGTTGAACTTGAAGATAATGAAGATATGGATTTCCTTACAATTGATCCCTTGTGAAAGTGGCATCCTAGAATGTCAAGGGATTTTGGAACCTTGAAGAAAAAACACAATTTAGAGGCTAAGGAATTTTATTTGTGATCTCGATATTTTTTGCTTGCAATAAGTAAACATTTATGTTTTTTAACTCAAGACAGTGTTAAATGTTATCTAATTGAGTGTTGTTATTTTTTTCTAGTAGTATTGAAGGTAAGAGGGGGTTACTACTTTGGTCTCTCTGACCTTGCCCTTGTTGTTATAGGAAAGGGGATATACCCATCACAAAGTCTTATTTGGGTAAAATTGAATTTGCATGCTGAAATTTGGTCTTTTCAACCTATATGCATCCAATGATGCAAAAGAGTAGACCACTTTCCAACATTGATTGGTCAGTGAATTACCAAAAACCTTTGCATGTTGTGTGGTGATTTCAACATAGTAGAATTACAAGATGATGGTGAGATTATGCTCCCCAATCACATGTCCAAGGGGGAGAAGGTGACCTTAAATTCCCTTAAGGCCAAGCTTGGCCTCTATGACCTTAACAAATTAAGGAGAAAAGACTCAACATAACTTTGGTTTATGTGGCCAAGTTACCAAAAATGCCATGAGAAAAATTTGAAGAGATTGGAAAATGATGTGCTATGTCAACATAACACTTCAATTTTTTATTGCAGTGGATGAATGTAAGTTTAGGTGCTGAGTGATATGACTCTCTCATAGAACTTACCCATTTAGTTTTCAATCAACTTGGGTGGTGAAAAAATCAGAATTCACAAGATTCGTTTTTTGCTTAGTGTCTTCTCAATTGAAAAGCACTAGTTGTGTGAAGCCAATCATGAACCTTCTCCCTAAGCCAAGAAGCGAAGAGGATTTGATTGCCTAGTGAAAGGATGTATTACATATACCAAACATTTTCTAAGAATCTATGGGAGACAAATTGCTTCTATCAAGCACAAGCACCATAAGGCTATGAGAGATGAACCTGAACAACTTAATCATCAACTTAAATTTAGCCCATTTAATGAGGATTTCAACCTATGTTGTTAATCTCTAACACTGCAATATCCCCCATTCCTAAACCCAACAATTTTAAAAAGTTATTTTCTGATACCATTAAATTAAAAACATGCAACATGCTAAAAACACCCATGCATATAATAGAAATTCCAATAAACATGAAAATGCAGCTAATTAAATATACACATAGTAGCATGTAATTTCTCAATAACACAAAGTTTATGCACAACAATATAAACCCATGAATAAAAACATTGAACAAAGATAAAACACTCATATTTTAAATCAAATGCACAACTAGCTATAGAGGACGAACGTTCCATCCAACCATAGATCTGTCACTCCAAATATTAACAATAAGTCATCCCTGAGTTGGGGCTAGGAACCCACAAGAAAGGGTGTCTCCTAAGGGTGTCTATTGTCCACTTACAACAAGCTAGTTTCCTACAACCATCCCATTCCACCACCTCTCTTCCCCACAACCTGCACAAGCCAAGGAATGGAATCCCCTTCTCTGCTACATAATCCCTCATGCTATCCCCCTTCCCTCAAGGGCTCCAACATAGGTTGGTTAGGAATATCTCTTGTTGAGGACTCCATGGAATTTCAACTACAACATGAAACTCTCAACAACAAATAATTTTCTCCACACAACAAAAATCACTCTGCAAACCTAACAAATTGTTTATTCATGCATTTTACAGCTCCCACAAGCTACCACATGTACCCATTATGCCTGTCTTCTAATTCTAGCACTCATCACCCTCTTGTTGTTCCCAAAATCTCTTGTAAAAGCTGCCCTCTTTTTCCATAAAAAATTTCCTTTTGCCCATGCATGTTGACCATCACATTCCCCAATGTTGATTGTACTCAGCCCCCATGCTCACATAAATATAGGATGTGACTTTTCACACCAACCCTCTTACATGTGTTTAATGATTGGGTTCTCATGCACTCAAAGGAAAATTAGAAGGTTCACTCAAAATAATGATTTTAGAAAAAAACTTGGGGTTTAAGACACATGAATAAAAATACCCTTAGATCCCTCCTCTCTTGTGGAAAACTCATGCTCCATGACTCTATCCACGTTCATCTGTAGTTGGCATCACACTTATTTTATTATTTTTGATATACAATGTTTACATACTACATCACTTGTCTCACGACCATATATCATATTTACATTATACATTATTAAACTAGGGATTAAAAATGGGGATGTTACATTCCACTCCCCCTACAATTTTCATTGTCCACGATGCACAAAACATATTGATATACATTTACAAAATTTACATCATAATACTTAGTATTTTTGCAAGCTCACAACTCCTGCAACAATCCCAACCATAAATCTATTATTTCCCCTCAAACTGCACAAGCCAAGGAATGTGCACCCCCTTCTCTACACAACAGCCCCTTGGGCTATACCACTCCACTTTCAGGGCTCCAACACAGGTTGGTCAGGAATCTCCAAGATGTGGTTCCAAGAACTCCAGTTGCCCAAAATGGAGCCTTGCACACTTATATACAAATGCACATTCATTTTTCTTCAAAACTTGCAAGAATTTGTGGGTACTCCGCTCGCATGGTCTCCTTGTGTTCCCAAGTAATGTCTTTAATATAGTAGTAGGTACATTGAACCTTTACCAAGACAATGGATTTATTCCTAAGCACTTTGACTTTCCAATCCAGGATGTGCACTAGTTCCACCCGAAAATCCCCTTCATGTTCCACATGGATCACAGTCTAATCAATTAAATGGTTAGGATCATGCACATATTTCTTCAATAAGGACACATGAAACACATTATGAATTATCATGGATGCATGCAATGCAAGCATGTATGCAACTGGGCATATCTTCTCCAAGACTTCAAATGGCCCACAGTATTTCACTGCCAACTTTGGGCAACTTCTCAATCTTAGTGAGATCCTTTTTGTTTGTAATTTTACAAACATATGCTTGCCCACTTTGAATTTCATGTATATTTTTCATATCTCTGGATTTCGGAACATATTTTTCATCTCTCTGAATTTTGGCACATACACTTTTCCCCTATACATGAGGACTCCATCCTCTTTCAGCTCAAAATATTTAAATTTCTGTTGAAAATTACCTTGTTGTTAATGCTTCTTTTATTTGTAAATAGTGTTGATCTGAATTTGCAGCCTCTAAAACTTTGTCTTTTAAATCAGACTTGTACATGCTAATGCATGTAGCATGCATCTCATGCACTCTCCTATTGAGTGCATCTGCCACTTTGTTTTCCTTTCCTTTAATATGTTTTATATCAAAGGCATATTCACTAAGGAATTTCAACCATCTAATTGGTCTAGCATTCAAAGTTGGTTGTCCAAATAAATATTTCAGACCACTATGGTCTGTTCTCAACTCAAATATTTTCCCATGAGGTAATGCCTCCACATTTTTAAGGCATGGACTGTGACTAACAACTCTAATTCATGTGTAGCATAGTTCCTCTCATGTTCTTTCAACTTTCTTGACTCATACCATACCACATGCCTATTTTGCATGAGGACTCCACCAAGCCATCCCTTGAATGCATTAGTGCATACAACAAAATCTTCATCTAGGTTTGCAATCTTCAATATTGTTGCACTTGTTAAAATATTCTTTAGTTGTTGAAAGCTTTCTTCACATTCATAAGTCCATTTGAATTCTACACCCTTCTTTGGCAAATAAGTAATTGGGTTTACAATATTTGAAAAACCTTTAATGAATCTTCTATAATAACTTGCAACTCCCATGATTGATCTAACCTCTGTAACATTCTTCGATGTTGACCATCCTCTAATGGCCTCTACCTTCTTAAGATCACATGTTATCCTTTCCTCTGAAATAATATGGCCCAAGTAATGAAAATTCATTTGATAGAAGGTGCACATACTTAACTTGGCGTACAATTGATGCTCTCTAAATACTTGTAGCACCATCCTTAAATGTTGTTCATGCTCCTCCTTTGTCCTTGAGTAGATGAGTATATCATCCAAGAAAACAATTACAAACTTGTCTAGATATTCCCCGAACACTCCATTCATCAAACACATGAATACAACTGGTGCATTTGATAGCCCAAATGACACCACCACAAACTCATAATGTCCATATCTTGTTTTGAATGTTGTTGCATTGATATCTTCCTCTTTTATTCTCACTTGATGATAGGTAGACCTCAAGTCAATCTTATAAAAAATCTTTGCACCTTTCAACTGATCAAATAGATCATCAATCCTTGGCAAAGGATATGTGTTCTTTATGGTAACCTTATTCAGTTGTTTGAAATCAATGCACAACCTTAAGGTTCCATCATTCTTCTTCACAAAGAACATTGGAGCACCCCAAGTTGACACCCTTGGGCATATATACCCCTTCTTCAAAAGTTCTTCAAGCTGCATTTGCAATTCCTTCAACTTTGGTGTTCCCATCTTATAAGGAGTATTGGACATCAAGGCAACTCTTGGTACCGAATCAATGGAAAAATCAATGTCTCTCTTTGGTGGTAACCTTGGTATCTCCCCCATATTAATATTTATTTTCTAAACTTAGCTTGAAAGTGTTTCAATTATCCGAGGGTTTGGAGCAACTGCAAGCTAGGGTTTGGCAGTCGCGGCCATAGCAGAGGACAACATGAGCACCAAAGGAGGGGATAAGGGTACCCCCTCATACAAACAGGTAGTGGTATACAGAGGGAAAGAGCCAAGAGGCGTAGTTTTCAAGGCACTTATGACAGGCACCTCAGGATCAGACCCAGAAAAAGGTCAGGAAAGGAACCAGGGAAAAAGTGAGTGCATGGGAGAAGAAGCCAGAGAAACCCAGAGTGAGGCGCAAGACACAGCGAAGCCCAACGGGGCAGAAGGGCGCAACCTGTGCAAACCCAAAACAACAATGATACCCAAGGTGATACCGGAGGATCCACAAACGCAACTCTACAAGGACCAGATGAAGACGCATGCGCTAATCTGTAAGTTCATGGGTTTGTGGCCCACATAAAGAAAGTTGCACAACTGGATTAAATATCACTGGAAGCCAAACGGAGAAGTGGAGCTCCACCTGGGCTCGAAAGGCTTCTTCACAGCAGTATTCATGAACCTGGAGGACAGGGATAGAGTCTTCGAGGGAGGGCCATACTTCCACGCCTCAGCAGGACTGTACATGCGGCCATGGAAGGAAAATTTCTCCCTAGAAAAAGAGACTTTCAAAAAGGTGTCGGTCTGGCTGAGATTTTATTCCTTACCTTTAGACTACTGGTTACCCTCTACTTTCTAAGCAATAGGAAACAAACTGGGGAAATATCTAAAGACCTCATAAGCCACCCTAAAAGGGAGATATACATCTTACGCAAGAATCTGCATAGAGATGGATGTGTCGGGAGCACTCCCAGAAGCCATGAGTCTGGAATTCAGGGATGAGGAATGGACCCAAAACACAGATTACAAACAGATCCCCTTCAGATGCAGAAGATGCCATGAACATGGCCACCTGATCAGAGAATGCCCTCTTAATAAAAAACAGGAAGCGGAAAACCCCAAACCACAGCAGGATGAGGATGGGTTTATAAAATTGAACCCCAGAAGCAGAGAAAACAAAAAGCAGAGTAGAACCCCAGCAGGAAATAACCCGGAATAAAACAGAAGGATGGGACAAAACCAATAAAGGGACAGAAAATGAAAAGGATTCGACAAAAGCTCAAGAAGTCAGAGAACACGCAACAAACGAGCCCACTGATCGGCCAAGTAACAAGAAGGAACAATGGAGTTGCGCAACCCCGATGGATGGAGAAACCAGAGACGACAACACCCCCATGCAAGAAGAAGAGGGAGATGCGGAAATGACCCCAAGCGAAGTAGGCACAAAAGATCCAAATCTCAGAGACCTTGTGGAAAGGGAAGGGATAGATCTCCCGAACATACTCGAGCAATGGAAAAAACAGGGAGTAGACAATGTACCAACAGAGCAACTTGACCGCATGCAGTCCCTATTTCTCCTGAGGGATGAAGCCAAAGCTAGAGGACTAAAGCGCACACACAAGGAGATTGGACACCTAGGAGTCAAAGCCAGTGAGGGACAACCACAACTCTCACCCAAGCAGACGTGGAGGAAAAAAGGTAGGAAATCAAATAGCGTAGCCCTACAGGAGCTTGGAGCACTACTGATAAACTCAGGTAAGATCAAGAAACTCTTCCCCAACTCCCCCCCACATGTTTAAATGAAGGTTATAACTTGGAATATAAGAGGCCTAAACAACCCGAGAAAGCAAATAATCCTTAGAAATAGACTAAAGCAGGAACAATCGATCTTTGTTTTATTCAAGAGACAAAATGCAATATAGACAGAATCGAGGCAATCAGTAAACAACAATGGCGCAAGTACAAGATGGTGGCTATCGGAGGCCACCAAATGGCAAGAGGTATTCTCACCTTGTGGAACCCACAAGTACTGAGCCTAATAGCAGCCGAAGCGACCAGGCACACCCTTACGATTCGCATGCAAATCATTGGAAACACAGAGGTGATTCTATGCACTAATGTGTATGGGTCCCAGGTGTCAGAGGAAAAGAGAGGAATGATACGAGACCTAGAAGATCTTAAAACCCAATCCAACAACCTCCAATGGATCCTGGCAGGGGACTTCAACATCATTACGTCACTTGCAGAGAAAAAAGGAGGTACAAGAAGATTGGATAGGGATGCAGAAGAATTCTCAAAGTTCATAGACACAATGGAGATGGTAGACCTCAAAACTAATAATGGCCAGTTCACCTGGAACAATAAACGGATGAACCAATATCAGGTAGCAATAAGACTCGACAGATTCCTAGTATCGAAGTCAATCATTATGCAGGGGCTAACGTTAGATTGCAACATCCTCCCCTGGGGGGGATCTGATCACTGGCCAGTGCAAGTGGAAGCAGGCTTCCAAACCACACCAAAGAACATACTCTTCAGATTCGATAAATTCTGGATTGAACACCCGACTTTCAAGGAAAGAATCAAACAGTGGTGGTGGGAGGAGCAACCAAAGCAAGGGACAAGGATGTTCGAACTCTATAAGAAACTAAAGTATATCAAATATAGGCTCAAGGAGTGGAACAAGGACACTTTTGGGAATATAAATCAAGAGAAAAACAACATAGAAGAAAAAACAAAAAAACTCCAGGAAACCTGCATTTCGGAGGGCTATATAGAGGAACGGAAAAAGGAAGAGATCTAGATGACCCAGAAATGGGAAGATCAATGCTAGCAGGAAGAAATACTTTGGCGACAAAAGTCCCGTATCAGATGGCTAAAGGAAGGAGAACAGAACACCAAGTTTTTTCATAGAACAACCATGGCCAGAAGAGCCCATAACAAAATCCTTAAGATTAAGGACCAGGATGGAATAGAGCGAGAGTCACATAAGGAGATCGAAACTACTCTGGTAAACCACTTCCACAGGATAGCCCAGGAACCCAACCAAGAAAAAACGGAGGCCATACAAAGGATAGTCCAGCATATCTTCCGCCTGATCACTGAGGAAGAAAATAACAACATGAACAAACCCATTGCGGAGGAGGAAATTGATCAAGTACTCCAGGAAATGCCCAATGGGAAAGCCCCAGGTCCAGATGGCTTCACAGTGGATTTTTTCAAAGCCTGCTGGGAAATTGTCAAACATGACGTTTATAGGGTAGTGGAAGACTCTAGAAGGTCAGCCTCCATTATCAAAGCACTAAATGCTACAATGACTACACTAATCCCCAAAGAAAATGAAGCCAAAACCCTTGATCGTTACAGATCTATAGCGTTGTGCAATGTGGTTTATAAGATAATATCCAAAGTTATATCAAATAGATTGAAACCCCTCCTACCCACACCGGTCTCACAAGAACAGGTAGGCTTCATGGAAGGAAGACAAATAATGGACAATGTCATCCATGCCCACGAGCTTATCCACACCCTGAAGCTTCAGAAAGGAGGGGGAATGATAATACAACTGGACCTAGCAAAAGATTATGAAAAAATTAGCTGGCACTATATGGTCAAGACTTTGGAAGCCTTTTGTTTCACCTAGCACTGGATCAACTGGATAGTCAACCTAGCATCCACAACAAGCTACTCACTACTAATAAATGGAGCCCCTGCCAAACCTTTCTGACCCACGAGAGGCATCATACAAAAAGACCCGTTGTCCCCCTTCCTATTCATTTTGATGATGGAAGGTCTCAGTCGAAGCATAAAAAGCGCAACTACAACAGGTGAAATAACATGTATCAAACCTTTCGAAAATTTCCCTACTTCCACACACCAACAGTTCGTGGCTGACACCTTACTTCATGGCATACCCACGGTCAAGGAAGCAAAAGCCTACAAACGAATCCTAGAAGAGTTTGGGGAAGCCTCGGGTGCAGAGATCAACCATTCCAAATCTATGATCTTCTTCTTCAATACCAACCCTGCAATGCAAAGAAATTTGGCCAACATTTTGGGCTTTAAATGCAAAGCACTCCCAACTAAGTACTTGGGAATTCCCTTGACAAACAAAGCTTACAAAATGTCAACTTGGGAAGGAATAATCAACAAGTTACAGGAGCGGGTGAAAAACTGGACATACAGATCCCTCAACCTAGCCGGAAGACTTATTCTGACCAAGTCTGTTTTGCAAGCAATTCCAACCTTTATGATGTTCGTTTTCCCAACCCCCAAGGGGATACTACAAAAAATAAGAACCATCCAAAGGGAATTCTTGTGGCGAGGAGCGAAAACAAGGAAAAAATGGGCCCTGGTGGCTTGGGAGAAGGTCTGTAAACCAAAAAGAAAAGGAGGAACTCCAACATGAGCTAATTGCGCAAGGTAAAACCAAAGTCTACCATTACTGGAAACAAGAAACAGATCACAACAAATGGAGAATATGGAACACTCTCACCCCACATAATAGAGACGAAACCACAACAACAATAAAAGAGGTGGAGGAGTAATTGGGGAGACAAAAAATTGCAGTCATGGAAGGAAATGACCAGCTAAGATGGGGACAAAGAGACGACGGGGAATTCAATCTAAAAGAAGTCCGACACTATATCACGGACCAAGACCAAGAAGACCTGACGCAACAATAGGATAAGCTTTGGAACAACTCCCATTGGCCAAAAATAAAAAATTTCCAATGGTTAATACTCCACAACCGAATTCTAACTTGGGAAAACCTAAGGAAAAGAGGATTCATAGGTCCTTCCAGATGTCACCTCTTTCAAGCCAAAGAAGAAACAACGAACCATCTCCTTGACGAATGCACCTACACAATAGAAATCTGGGATTGGGCAGCAGGTATCTTCCGACAGTCAAATAGGATCCGAGGTAACATCTCCGCAACTTTCAATATTTGGAAAGAGAACTACAGCGAAAACAAAGAGGTGAATCTATGTTGGACCCTCATCCCGGGAATGATCATATGGGCAATATGGAAGGAAAGGAACCGGTGCATCTTTAGGAACCAAAGCTGACCGGAAGGGAAGATCAAGGAAACAATAATATCCATGACAAAAGAAAGGGTACAGAGCCGCAATTGCCAGACAGGAAGAGCGCAACTCACAGACCAGGACTCCCGAATCCTAGAATCCTTCCACTTGAAAGACGGACGCAACCCCAATCAGGTAAGACGGCCACTGCAACTCCAAGTAGGTGAGTGCAACTGGAAACCACCACTAGTAGGCTCCCTCAAGCTGAATTTCGATGGGGCATCGAAAGGTAACCCAGGACGGACATGAATGGGAGGAATAATCAGGGACAGTAAAGGAAATATCATCTGGTTGTACGCTAGGAGTCAGGGAAAATCAACCAACAACGCCGCGGAATTCGAAGCCCTGGAGACTGGCCTCGAGATTCTAAACTGGGAAGGGATGACAAATGCCATAGTGGAAGGAGATTCCCCGCTAGTTATCAACACAGTAAGGAGACTCCATAAAGGTACCAGAGTGGGCAAAATTCAGAGGCATTGGCGCTTGGCACATTCCCTGCAAAAAATTCAGGAGCACTTGCAGATGGGGATCATAGTGGAGTTGTGCTGGGTACAGAGGTCAGCAAATGGACTGGCGGACATAATCGCTAACGAGGGGGTCGACAAGGAAGAACCAGAATTGGATACTATCTGGAGTAACATCCTGAATGGCCAGCTCCGAACAGACTGCATCCAACTAGCGGCAAAAGACTATGACGACAACCAAAGTACAAACGACCACATCGAGGATGGAGGCACAGAAATAACTGAAGGGCACGTAGGATCCAAGCAGAATCTGATAGCCCACCACTCAAACACGAGTTACAATGCAGATCTAGGTCACACAACAAGAGGAGGTACGACACCATGGTCCTGTCAATAGGAAGAAGTATAGGGGTTGTCCGTGGGAAAGCAGAAAAGATAATCAGTAGGCGACAAAGGACGAAGGACAAAAGGGTTTTCCATGGTCAAGTATGGGTACACCTCACCCAAGTACAGATACGGGGAGTGGTAATGATTGTTGTACAACGTGCAGGGCAAAGGATTAGCGCATGGATGACGACAGGGCTCCCAAGAGCACACACTTCGAAACAATGAAAAAGAACCAGAAGGTACACCTTTATGAGCAGCCCATGATTGCAAGGACGAGCTCGCTGCTGGGGAAATCCCATAAAAGAAGAAACACCAGGAATAGCCACAGATCAGAGAGAAGCAATTACAGAGCCCTTATTACATACCAGGAAGGGGCAAATAGGAACATGAGAAGAACCCTAGACAAAAACCACCACAAATAAGTCGAGATGGTAAGAATGAAGAAAACCCATAGTAAGAGAGGCCCCTAGGGGAAAGAACCCTTGACAAGCGCCCGAAGGATTACAAGGATGGAGCAAGCGGCCAGAGAAGCCAAGGGTACATTTCTCACGTAGGTCGATCCAAAGGGCAAAGCGATCATCAACAAGTGGGAGAGAGAAATCAACACCACATGCAAGGGAAAATCCTGGATGAAACTAATTCAAGAAGTAGACGAGATAAGGGACCCAGGGGCCACACAGCCAAGAACAACCCTCTACCACAAAATGATGGAGGAGGCCCGGAGAACAAAAATGTTGATAGGCAAGATGAGCGCTGACCGGAAAGAGACCAGCAGGGAGGCTATCAGGGACCACAAGAAGGTGCTCACAGAAATTCTGAGTCGCCTCAGCAACCTGGAGGCCAGTGCAAAAAGACTAGCTGAGGACCAGAGGAGCCAAAAGGAAAAAATGGAACAAATGGCAAGCCAATTCCACCTTTTCCTACGCTATGTCCACCACATGGACATCACTCCAGCAGACCAGAGCGGAACACCAACTTGTATAGAAAGACACGCACGATGGAGCAGAGGAAGGAGAACGATGCAAGAAAGGATGGTGATGCAAGACACCCCATCATCTTGGACTAGCGCAGGTTCAACCCCTAGTCAAGTTGTATTCAATGTAGGAGCTACCCCTATTTTATGGTTATGTCTTTTATGTATATGTTATGGTTTAGTATTTCAAACTGGTTTCCGGAGGACTGGGTTGGTTTCCCATGGTGGCGGCCCAACCCTCCCCCTGTTATCTTAGACAATGCAACTTCGGGATCCCTGATCTGGTTTCCTTTTTGGTAGATCAAGGGATCCCCCTTTTCTTTTTTGTATCATAACTTCTTTCAGTAATACAAGATTTCACACTCACTTACAAAAAAAAAACTTGGTATCTCCCCAAATGCATCCTCAAAATATTTCAAGACCGGATGGTCTTGAACACTTGACATTTTATCTTTGGTTGCCTCTTCCATGCGGGTTGCATAAATCTGGCATCATTTCCTGAAACTCTTCTTTAACTACATGGCTAAAATTTCTCTAATAGATATAGGCCTTGGAATCCCTTGAACTTTTCCTCGTTTCCCTTCCTCATGAAGACAAGTGAATGCCTTGTTGTAGCATTCTAGGACAACATGATTCTTGTCCAACCAATCCATACCAATCAAACAGACATAAAACCGCAAAGATATGATGTTCAATTCTACCTTTGTGTTGAGTCCATTCATGTCCATTGGAAAATCCTTAACCAACTCAATAATCCTTCTCTTAGCTCTCGTGGCTAGCTTAGCCGACCAAGATTTCTCATGTTTTCTCCTTTGCAAATGTAATCTTTCAACAAGATTAGGATTTATGTAACTATGGCTAGATCCAAAATAAATTAAAATGGCTATGGGTTGATTATCAATCTTACCTTCTTCTTCCATCATGGGATATTGGTACTCTGCTTGCTGGTTGTCCAAAGCTACATAAATTCTTGGCATGTTTCTTCCTATGTGCTCAATTCTATCAACCTCCTAAATATTGTGAACAATCCTCATCTTTTCTCTTTTGTGAGGGAAATCCATATAGTGGTCTCCCTCACATCCCCAACATTTTATGGGTTGTTGGCTTGGCCTTTTCCTAAATGAATATGTCATATTGGGCTCATTTTGTGTTAACTTCCCTTGCTGATATGTTTGAGAGTTGTTTTTGTAAAATGGCAGCTTAAAACCTTTCTTTATTTTCTCCATCTTTCCTTTGTTTTTGTCATCCCAAGCCTTTTGGAAATTTGGTCTTCCTCTATTCTGCTCATAAAGGTACTTTGCTTTCATTACGGTCTCTGCCATTGTCCAGGGATCATCATAATGTATCTTATCATTGTAGAAAGAAGGTAGCCCACTCAGAAATATTTGGATTTTAACCTTCTCACCTTTTATGAAGCCAACATACCTCAACAATTCAAAGAACCTTATCTCATACTCATCCATTGTCATGCTTCCAAGCTTGAGTTTAAAGAACTCTTTCATCTTCTTGTCATAATAATTCTCTGACAAGTACTGCTACTAGAAATATCTCTTGAATTTCTTCCAGGAAATTCTCTTTTCATCGATATGCTTAACCTACTTGAGATGATCCCACCACATAGATGGTTTTCCTTGAAGATGGTAGGTTGCAATTCTGGCTTCTACATTTGATTAATAATTGTGTAATTGGAAATATTTTCTCATTCCCAAAATCCATGCTTCTGCATCTTCATCTTTTTTATGATCACCATCAAAAGTAGGAGGCTTAATCTTCCTAATCTCTCCTTGCAAATCATCCACCCCATACCTCCTCCTCTATCTTCGGATAGGGGACACACCTGGGCTGCTCTCTGACCTTGAATGTGCATGCACTCTTTTGGTCGAGTGTCCTGGTGAACAATGACGATGATTATGTCCACTAATACTTATTGATTGTCTAGATTCTCTATGATCATCCCTCCTATCATGAGATCTTGATGCTTGTACTTGCCTTGCACTGACTGCTTGCTTTGTGCTAAAATATTTATTGACTTGTCTCTGCAACATATTCAAACTATGTAGTATATTTTTCTAAGCTCTCATCATCCTTTCATTGTCTGATCTATAACTTTGCACTTCTTTCTATAAGCATCTCATAGTCTCAACCAACTCTACAGGCTTTGCTCTGTCCCTACGCCCATTGGACTCGGTCTCTGCATTTCCCATGCTGACATGTAGACCTCTGACCTCCTCCTCATGGTTGTAAGATCCTCCATATCTCTAATCCTCATACAGGAACCAAATTGTTTTCTTGTACCTCTAATTCTACAAGAAATGTGCATGTAATAATTATTGTTATAATCATGCATATTGTAAAACACTTCATTAATTATATTACATGTCATTCTTCAACTGATTATATGAGAAATATGGATGCATTGAAATCCGATTCTGATTATTTAGATACATTCTGCTCTGAATTTTCTCGCCAACGACTACACTCATGCCCCATTCCAATTTCTAATCTAAAAGTTACAACCTTTTGAAGTTTGTATTTTTTATTTATTCAAATGTGCTATGTTTTCACTACTATTATTTTTCTAAGAGACCATTTTCTAACATTTGTAGAATAAAATCGGTTAGGAATCATTAAATTTTTTTATATCGGACGCAAATAAAATTTATGATTTTGAACATAGATTAACTCTCAGATTTAAATAAGATAATCTAGTCAATTTTTGTATAAATATGGAATTAACGACTTTGTGCTTTTACACTTTCTCCAGAATTGGAAATTTTAGCGAAAATTGGTTATCTCCCAAATGAAGCAAAACTGGGAAAATTGCCTCGAGACAAAGGTATCTAGATTGATGTATAAATAAAATGTCGACCAAATATTATTTTTTAGATTTTTTATCTGGGATCCCTTTTCCTCCTCCGAAGATTTCAAAAATCCCTGAAGCGCACCCAAAAATATTATATTTTGCACTATTTCAGTATCCCCACACCAACCCCTTTTGAATGTTGTCAAGTTCCAAAACGTGTATCTCCATACCTACTTTTTGAGCTATTTATCAAAATTCCACCCTCATCCGAGCCTTGTTTACTAAGCATGACCCTAATCTTCAAAAGTCACCAATTTGTGTTTTTCATACATTTTAAGCAGAATTAGCTAGTGGTCCTCACTCACATTCTTGTAGTCCTCATCATTGCGAGAAAACCCCTAAAATTTCATCTGATTTTGAGTTGAAACTCTTATTCTATGGCCGAAACAATTTTTTGGCTCCAGAATTTTTTTGGGGTAAATTGTTTGTTTTCTCCTTCCCTTTCTCCTCTTTTCTTTCTCTTTCTCTTTCCTTCTCTTCTTCTCCTTATCTTCCATTTTTCCCTTCTTCGACAATCTTTTTAACCCTTCATCGACAATCGAACATCGACCATTGGGGATTTTCCTTTAACCTTTGTTCGAACTTCACCGAAATCCAAACTCCAAACACTATTGACCATTGGCCATTGAACATCGGGGAATTTCCTTCAACCTTTTTTTGGACTTCGTCAAAATCCAAACTTTAAACAATACTAGCCATCGACCCTCGGGGATTTTTGTTTGGTGATCTAAACTTGTTCACGAATTTCTCCCTCTCCGATGAGCTCCAAATATAGGATGAATTTGGACCGTTGATCTCAAGGTAGAATGTGATCTCAATCGTCGATTCACCAAGCCACTCCAAAACTTCGTCAGACTTCTCCAACCTTGCAGACGAATCTCGACCATTCGATCTTAAAATTAAAGTGATCTTGATCGTTGATCCATCAAACTATGTGCTATGACCCTTGCTTTCTGCCATAGTGGACCTTTTCAATCCACATCATGAGTATGGTCCACATCATCATTTGTACAAAAATTTCCAAAAGTCCCAAAAATTATAAAATTATATATATATTTTAAATTTAATAATTTTACTAAAATTTTATTTTTCAACCAAAACATTCCGTCATTTTTCAGCTGCCATGGAAACTACGAACTTAGCTTCCCAAGGCCAAACATGACCCTACGACTATTCATTTGGCTTTCCTTGCCAAATTACACATATTATCCACCCCAAAATTTAGGAATTTCACTCTGAAATTCATCATTTTTCCCAAATTCAACTCATACTGATACTTTGTAATAGCGAATTTGTTAAATTTGCATTGGTCTTTGGCCAATACACGTCTGATGTTGAACCAAAAACTCTGATACCACTCTATAGTGTACCCCACTACTAAACCCAACAATTTTAGAAATTTATTTTCTAATACCATTAAATTAAAGAATGCAACATGCTAAAAATTCCCATGCATATAATAACAATTCCAATAAACATGAATGCAACTAATTAAACATAAACATAGGATCATGTAATTTCTCAATAACACAGAGTTTATGCACAACAATATAAACACAAATAAAAACATCGAACATAAATAAAACATTCATCTTTTAAATCAAATGCGCAACCAACTGCAAAGGATGGACATTCCACCTAACCATAGTCTTGCTGCTCCAAATCTCAACAAGAAGTCACCCCCGA
>ML813858.1:82888-124115 GCA_009831015.1 Picea engelmannii
CGAATCAATGGAAAAATCAATGTCTCTCTTTGGTGGTAACCTTGGTATCTCCCCCATATTAATATTTATTTTCTAAACTTAGCTTGAAAGTGTTTCAATTATCCGAGGGTTTGGAGCAACTGCAAGCTAGGGTTTGGCAGTCGTGGCCATAGCAGAGGACAACATGAGCACCAAAGGAGGGGATAAGGGTACCCCCTCATACAAACAAATAGTGGTAGATAGAGGGAAAGGGCCAAGAGGCATAGTTTTCAAGGTACTTATGACAGGCACCTCGGGATCAGACCTAGAAAAAGTGTCGGGTGTGTTTTTTTTTGGGCGGTTTTTGCTATTTTTAGCGGATTTTGCTATTTTTAGCTGATTTGTAAATTAATCCCGGATTAAGGGATTAGGGTTTTGGTATCTACGGAATACCTAAAAACATTGTATATATTGTATGGCGAATGGTGAAATTCGATATAATGAAAATAAGAAAGGTTTTCCCGGTTGAGGGTTTCCGGTAAAAATCTCTGTGTACTTTGTGTATGAGCCATTGATTAATTTTTGTATTGCTTAAGAATCTATATGCATTGCTTTACTTCACAGATTTAAAACTTACAAAAAGGTCAGGAAAGGAACCAGGGAAAAAGTGAGTGCATGGGAGAAGAAGCCAGAGAAACTCAGAGTGAGGCGCAAGACACAACGAAGCCCAACGGGGCAGAAGGGCGCAACCCGTGCAAACCCAAAACAACAATGATACCCAAGGTGATACCAGAGGATCCGCCAACGCAACTCTACAGGGACCAGATGAAGACGCATGCGCTAATCTGTAAGTTCATGGGTTTGTGGCCCACAGAAAGAAAGTTGCACAACTAAATTAAATATCACTGGAAGCCGAACGGAGAAGTGGAGCTCCATCTGGGCTCGAAAGGCTTCTTCACAGCAATATTCATGAACATGGAGGATAGGGATAGAGTCTTTGAGGGAGGGCCATACTTCCACGCCTCAACAGGACTGTACATGCGGCCATGGAAGGAAAATTTCTCCCCAGAAAAAGAGACTTTCAAAAAGGTGTCGATCTGGCTGAGATTTTATTCCTTACCTTTAGACTACTGGTTACCCTCTACTTTCGAAGCAATAGGAAACAAACTGGGGAAATATCTAAATACCTCATAAGCCGCCCTAAAAGGGAGATATACATCTTACACAAGAATCTGCATAGAGATGGATGTGTCGGGAGCACTCCCAGAAGCCATAAGTCTGGAATTCAGGGATGAGGAATGGATCCAAAACACAGATTACGAACAGATCCCCTTCAGATGCAGAAGATGCCATGAACATGGCCACCTGATCAGAGAATGCCCTCTTAATAAAAAACAGGAAGCGAAAAACCCCAAACCACAGCAGGATGAGGATGGGTTTATAAAATCGAACCCCAGAAGCAGAGCAAACAAAAAGCAGAGTAGAAGCCCAACAGGAAATAACCCGGAATAAAACAGAAGGATGGGAAAAAACCAATAAAGGGACAGAAAATGAAAAGGTTTCGGCAAAATCTCAAGAAGTCAGAGAACACGCAACAAACGAGCCCACTGATCAGCCAAGTAACAAGAAGGAACAAGGGAGTTGCACAACCCCGGTGGATGGAGAAACCAGAGACGACAACACCCCCATGCAAGAAGAAGAGGGAGATGCGGAAATGACCCCAAGCGAAGTAGGCACAGAAGATCCAAATCTCAGAGACCTTGTGGAAAGGGAAGGGATAGATCTCCCGAACATACTGGAGCAATGGAAAAAACAGGGAGTAGACAATGTACCAACAGAGCAACTTGACCGCATGCAGTCCTTGTTTCTCCTAAGGGATGAAGCCAAAGCTAGAGGACTAAAGCGCACACACAAGGAGATTGGACACTTAGGAGTCAAAGCCGGTGAGGGACAACCACAACTCTCACCCAAGCAGATGCGGAGGAAAAAAGGCAGGAAATCAAATAGCATAGCCCTACAGGAGCTTGGAGCACTACTGATAAACTCGGGTAAGATCAAGAAACTCTTCCCCAACTCCCCCCCACATGTTTAAATGAAGGTTATAACTTGGAATATAAGAGGCCTAAACAACCCGAGAAAGAAAATAATCCTTAGAAATAGACTAAAGCAGGAACAACCGATCTTTGTTTTATTCAAGAGACAAAATGCAATATAGACAGAATGGAGGCAATCAGTAAACAACAATGGCACAAGTACAAGATGGTGGCTATCGGAGGCCACCAAATGGCAGGAGGTATTCTCACCTTGTGGAACCCACAAGTACTGAGCCTAATAGCAGCCGAAGCGACCAGGCACACCCTTATGATTCACATGCAAATCATTGGAAACATAGAGGTGATTCTATGCACTAATGTGTATGGGCCCCAGGTGTCGGAGGAAAAGAGAGGAATGATATGAGACCTAGAGGATCTTAAAACCCAATCCAACAACCTCCAATGGATCCTGGCAGGGAACTTCAACATCATTACGTCACTTGCAGAGAAAAAAGGAGGTACAAGAAGATTGGATAGGGATGCAAAAGAATTCTCAAAGTTCATAGACACAATGGATATGGTATACCTCAAAACTAATAATGGCCAGTTCACCTGGAACAATAAACGGATGAACCAGTATCAGGTAGAAATAAGACTCGACAGATTCCTAGTATCGAAGTCAATCATTATGCAGGGGCTAACCTTAGATTGCAACATCCTCCCCTGGGGGGGATCTGATCACTGGCCAGTGCAACTAGAAGCAAGCTTCCAAACCACACCAAAGAACAGACCCTTCAGATTCGATAAATTATGGATTGAACACCTGACTTTCAAGGAAAGAATCAAACAGTGGTGGCGGGAGGAGCAACCAGAGCAAGGGACAAGGATGTTCAAACTCTATAAGAAACTAAAGTATATCAAATATAGGCTCAAGGAGTGGAACAAGGACACTTTTGGGAATATAAATCAAGAGAAAAACAACATAGAAGAAAAAATGAAAAAACTCCAGGAAACCTGCATTTCGGAGGGCTATACAGAGGAACGGAAAAAGGAAGAGATCCAGATGACCTAGAAATGGGACGATCGATGCCAGCAGGAAGAAATACTTTGGCGACAAAAGTCTCGTATCAGATGGCTAAAGGAAGGAGAACATAACACCAAGTTTTTTTCATAGAACAACCATGGCCAGAAGAGCCCATAACAAAATCCTTAATATTAAGGACCAGGATGGAATAGAGCGAGAGTCACATAAGGAGATCGAAACTACTCTAGTAAACCACTTCCACGGGATAGCCCAGGAACCCAACCAAGACAGAACGGAGGCCATACAAAGGATAGTCCAGCATATCTTCTGCCTAATCACCAAGGAACAAAATAACAACCTGAACAAACCCATTGCAGAGGAGGAAATTGATCAAGTACTCCAGGAAATGCCCAACGGGAAAGCCCCAGGTCCAGATGGCTTCACAATGGATTTTTTCAAAGCCAACTAGGAAATTGCCAAACATGACGTTTATAGGGTAGTGGAAGACTCTAGAAGGTCAGCCTCCATTATAAAAGCACTAAATGCTACAATGATTACACTAATCCCCAAAGAAAATGAAGCCAAATCCCTTGATCATTACAGATCTATAGCGCTGTGCAATGTGGTTTATAAGATAATATCCAAAGTTATAGCAAATAGATTGAAACCCCTCCTACCCACACCGGTCTCACAAGAACAGGTAGGCTTCATGGAAGGAAGACAAATAATGGACAATGTCATCCATGCCCACGAGCTTATCCACACCCTGAAGCTTCAGAAGAGAGGGGGAATGATAATACAACTGGACCTAGCAAAAGCTTATGAAAAAATTAGCTGGCACTATATGGTCAAGACTTTGGAAGCCTTTTGTTTCACCCAGCACTGGATCAGCTGGATAGTCAGCCTAGTATCCACAACAAGCTACTCACTACTAATAAATGGATCCCCTGCCAAACCTTTCTGGCCCACGAGAGGCATCAGACAAAGAGACCCATTGTCCCCCTTCCTATTCATTCTGATGATGGAAGGTCTCAATCGAAGCATAAAAAGCGCAACTACAACAGGTGAAATAGCAGGTATCAAACCTTTTGAAAATTTCCCTACTTCCACACACCAACAGTTCGTGGATGACACCTTACTTTATGGCATACCCACGGTCAAGGAAGCAAAATCCTACAAACGAATCTTAGAAGAGTTTGGGGAAGCCTCGGGTGCAGAGATCAACCATTCCAAATCTATGGTCTTCTTCTTCAATACCAACCCTACAATGCAAAGAAATTTGGCCAACATTTTGGGCTTTAAACGCAAAGCACTCCCAACTAAGTACTTGGGAATTCCCTTGATAGACAAAGCTTACAAAATGTCAACTTGGGAAGGAATAATCAACAAGTTACAGGAGCGGGTGAAAAACTGGACGTACAGATCCCTCAACCTAGCCGGAAGACTTATTCTGACCAAGTCTGTTTTGCAAGCAATTCCAACCTTTATGATGTTCGTTTTCCCAACCCCCAAGGCGATAGTACAAAAAATAAGAACCATCCAAAGGGAATTCTTGTGGCGAGGAGCAGAAACAAGGAAAAAATGGGCCCTGGTGGCTTGGGAGAAGGTCTGTAAACCAAAAAGAAAAGGAGGAACTCCAACAGGAGCTGATCGCACAAGGTAAAACTAGAGTCTACCATTACTGGAAACAAGAAACAGATCACAACAAATGGAGAATCTGGAACACTCTCACCCCACAAAATAGAGAAGAAACCACAACAACAATAAAAGAGGTGGAGGAGGAATTGGGGAGACGAAAAATTGCAGTCACGGAAGGAAATGACCAGCTAAGATGGGGACAAAGAGACGGCGGGGAATTCAATCTAAAAGAAGTCCGACACTATATTACGGACCAGGACCAAGAAGACTCGACACAACAATAGGATAAGCTTTGGAACAACTCCCATTGGCCAAAAATAAAAAATTTCCAATGGTTAATACTACACAACCGAATTCTAACTTGGAAAAACCTAAGGAAAAGAGGATTCATAGGTCCTTCCAGATGTCACCTCTGTCAAGCCAAGGAATAAACAATGAACCATCTCCTTAATGAATGCACCTACACAGCAGAAATCTGGGATTGGGCAGCAGGTATCTTCCGACAGTCAAATAGGATTCGAGGTAACATCTCCGCAACTATCAATATTTGGAAAGAGAACTACAGCGAAAACAAAGAGGTGAATCTCTGTTGGACCCTCATCCCAAGAATGATCATATGGGCAATATGGAAGGAAAGGAATCGATGCATCTTTAGGAACCAAAGCTGGCCGAAAGGGAAGATCAAGGAAACAATAATCTCCATGACAAAAGAAACAGTACAGAGCTGCAATTGCCAGACAGGAAGAGCGCAACTCACAGACCAGGACTCCCGAATCCTAGAATCCTTCCACTTGAAAGACGCCGCAACCCCAATCAGGTAAGATGACCACTGCAACTCCAAGTAGGTGAGCGCAACTGGAAACCACCACTAGTAGGCTCCCTCAAGCTGAATTTCGATGGGGCGTCGAAAGGTAACCCATGATGGACATGAATGGGAGGAATAAGCAGGGACAGTAAAGGAAATATCATCTAGTTGTACACTGGGAGTCTGGGAAAATCAACCAACAACGTCGTGGAATTCGAAGCCCTGGAGACTGGCCTCGAGATTCTAAACTGGGAAGGGATGACAAACACCATAGTGGAAGGAGATTCCACGCTAGTTATCAACACAGTAAGGAGACTCCATAACGGTACCAGAGTGGGCAAAATTCAGAGGCATTGGCACTTGGCACATTCCCTGCAAAAAATTCAGGAGCACTTGCAGATGGGGATCACAATGGAGTTGTGTTGGGTACAGAGGTCAACAAATGGACTGGTGGACATAATCGCTGACGAGGGGGTCGACAAGGAAGGACCAAAATTGGATACTATCTGGAGTAACATCCCGAATGGCCAGTTCCGAACATATTGCATCCAACTAGCGACAAAAGACTGTGACGATAGCCGAAGTACGAACGACCACATTGAGGATGGAGGCGCAGGAATAACTGAAGGGCACGTAGGATCCAGTCAGAATCTGATAGCCCACCACTCAAACACGAGTTACAATGCAGATCCAGGTCACACAACAAGAGGAGGTACGACACCACGGTCCTATCAATAGGAAGAAGTACAGGGGTTGTCTGTGGGAAAGCATAAAAGATAATCAGTAGGAGGCAAAGGACGAAGGACAAAAGGGTTTTCCATGGTCAAGTATGGGTACACCTCACCCAAGTACAGATATGGGGAGTGATAATGATTGTTGTACAATGTGTAGGGCAAAGGATTAGCGCAGGGATGACGACAGGGCTCCCAAGAGCACACACTCCGAAACAATGAAAAAGGACAAGAAGGTACACCTTTATGAGCAGCCCATGATTGCAAGGACGAGCCCGCAGCTGGGGAAATCCCATAAAAGAAGAAACACCAGGAATAGACACAGATCAGAGAGAAGCAATTACAGAGCCCTTATTACATACCAGGAAGGGGAGAATAGGAACAGGAGAAGAACCTAAGACAAAAACCACCACAAATAAGCTTAGATGGTAAGAATGAAGAAAACCCATAGTAAGAGAGGCCCCCAGGGGAAAGAACCCCTAACAAGCGCCTGAAGGATTACAAGGATGGAGCAAGCGACCAGAGAAGCCAAGGGTACATTTCTCACGTAGGTCGATCCAAAGGGCAAAGCGATTATCAACAGGTGGGAGAGAGAAATCAACACCACACGCAAGGGAAAATCCTGGATGAAACTAATTCAAGAAGCAGACGAGATAAGGGACCCAGGGGCCACACAACCCAGAACAACCCTCTACCACAAAATGATGGAGGAGGCCCAGAGAACAAAAATGTTGATAGGCAAGATGAGCGCTGACCGGAAAGAGACCAGCAAGGAGGCTATCAGGGACCACAAGAAGGTGCTCATAGAAATTATGAGTCGCCTCAGCAACCTGGAGGCCAGTGCAAAAAGACTAGCTAAGGACCAAAGGAGCCAAAAGGAAAAAATGGAACGAATGGCAGGCCAATTCCACCTTTACCTACGCTATGTCCACCACATGGACATCACTCCAGCAGACCGGAGCGGAACACCAGCTTGTATAGAAAGACACACACGGTGGAGCAGAGGAAGGAGAATGATGCAAGAAAGGATGGGGATGCAAGACACCCCATCATCCTGGACTCTTGCAGGTTCAACCCCTAGTCAAGTTGTATTCAATGTAGGAGCTACCCCTATTTTATGGTTATGTCTTTTATGTATATGTTATGGTTTAGTCTTTCAAACTGGTTTCCAGAGGACTGGGTTGGTTTCCCATGGTGGCGGCCCAACCCTCCCCCTGTTATCTTAGACAACGCAACTTCGGGATCCCTGATCTGGTTTCCTTTTTGGCAGATCAAGGGATCCCCCTTTTCTTTTTTGTATCATAACTTCTTTCAGTAATACAAGATTTCACACTCACTTACAAAAACAAAAAACAAAAAAACTTGGTATCTCCCCAAATACATCCTCAAAATATTTCAAGACCGGATGGTCTTGAACACTTGACATTTTATCTTTGGTTGCCTCTTCCATGTGGGCTGCATAAATCTGGCATCATTTCCTAAAACTCTTCTTTAACTACATGGCTAAAATTTCTTTAATAGATATAGGCCTTCGAATCCCTTGAACTTTTCCTTGTTTCCCTTCCTCGTGAAGACAAGTGAATGCCTTGTTGTAGCATTCTAGGACAACATAATGCTTGCCTAACCAATCCATACCAATCAAACATACATAAAACCCCAAAGATATGATGTTCAATTCTACCTTTGTGTTGAGTCCATTCATGTCCATTGGACAATCCTTAACCAACTCAATAATCCTTCTCTTAGCTCCCGTGGCTAGCTTAGCCAACCAAGATTTCTCATGTTTTCTCCTTTGCAAATGTAATCTTTCAACAAGATTAGGATTTATGTAACTATGGCTAGATCCAAAATAAATTAAAATGGCTATGGGTTGATTATCAATCTTACCTTCTTCTTCCATCATGGGATATTGGTACTCTGCTTGCTGGTTGTCCAAAGCTACATAAATTCTTGGCATGTTTCTTCCTATGTGCTCAATTCTATCAACCTCCTAAATATTGTGAACAATCCTCATCTTTTCTCTTTTGTGAGGGAAATCCATATAGTGGTCTCCCTCACATCCCCAACATTTTATGGGTTGTTGGCTTGGCCTTTTCCTAAATGAATATGTCATATTGGGCTCATTTTGTGTTAACTTCCCTTGCTGATATGTTTGAGAGTTGTTTTTGTAAAATGGCAGCTTAAAACCTTTCTTTATTTTCTCCATCTTTCCTTTGTTTTTGTCATCCCAAGCCTTTTGGAAATTTGGTCTTCCTCTATTCTGCTCATAAAGGTACTTTGCTTTCATTACGGTCTCTGCCATTGTCCAGGGATCATCATAATGTATCTTATCATTGTAGAAAGAAGGTAGCCCACTCAGAAATATTTGGATTTTAACCTTCTCACCTTTTATGAAGCCAACATACCTCAACAATTCAAAGAACCTTATCTCATACTCATCCATTGTCATGCTTCCAAGCTTGAGTTTAAAGAACTCTTTCATCTTCTTGTCATAATAATTCTCTGACAAGTACTGCTACTAGAAATATCTCTTGAATTTCTTCCAGGAAATTCTCTTTTCATCGATATGCTTAACCTACTTGAGATGATCCCACCACATAGATGGTTTTCCTTGAAGATGGTAGGTTGCAATTCTGGCTTCTACATTTGATTAATAATTGTGTAATTGGAAATATTTTCTCATTCCCAAAATCCATGCTTCTGCATCTTCATCTTTTTTATGATCACCATCAAAAGTAGGAGGCTTAATCTTCCTAATCTCTCCTTGCAAATCATCCACCCCATACCTCCTCCTCTATCTTCGGATAGGGGACACACCTGGGCTGCTCTCTGACCTTGAATGTGCATGCACTCTTTTGGTCGAGTGTCCTGGTGAACAATGACGATGATTATGTCCACTAATACTTATTGATTGTCTAGATTCTCTATGATCATCCCTCCTATCATGAGATCTTGATGCTTGTACTTGCCTTGCACTGACTGCTTGCTTTGTGCTAAAATATTTATTGACTTGTCTCTGCAACATATTCAAACTATGTAGTATATTTTTCTAAGCTCTCATCATCCTTTCATTGTCTGATCTATAACTTTGCACTTCTTTCTATAAGCATCTCATAGTCTCAACCAACTCTACAGGCTTTGCTCTGTCCCTACGCCCATTGGACTCGGTCTCTGCATTTCCCATGCTGACATGTAGACCTCTGACCTCCTCCTCATGGTTGTAAGATCCTCCATATCTCTAATCCTCATACAGGAACCAAATTGTTTTCTTGTACCTCTAATTCTACAAGAAATGTGCATGTAATAATTATTGTTATAATCATGCATATTGTAAAACACTTCATTAATTATATTACATGTCATTCTTCAACTGATTATATGAGAAATATGGATGCATTGAAATCCGATTCTGATTATTTAGATACATTCTGCTCTGAATTTTCTCGCCAACGACTACACTCATGCCCCATTCCAATTTCTAATCTAAAAGTTACAACCTTTTGAAGTTTGTATTTTTTATTTATTCAAATGTGCTATGTTTTCACTACTATTATTTTTCTAAGAGACCATTTTCTAACATTTGTAGAATAAAATCGGTTAGGAATCATTAAATTTTTTTATATCGGACGCAAATAAAATTTATGATTTTGAACATAGATTAACTCTCAGATTTAAATAAGATAATCTAGTCAATTTTTGTATAAATATGGAATTAACGACTTTGTGCTTTTACACTTTCTCCAGAATTGGAAATTTTAGCGAAAATTGGTTATCTCCCAAATGAAGCAAAACTGGGAAAATTGCCTCGAGACAAAGGTATCTAGATTGATGTATAAATAAAATGTCGACCAAATATTATTTTTTAGATTTTTTATCTGGGATCCCTTTTCCTCCTCCGAAGATTTCAAAAATCCCTGAAGCGCACCCAAAAATATTATATTTTGCACTATTTCAGTATCCCCACACCAACCCCTTTTGAATGTTGTCAAGTTCCAAAACGTGTATCTCCATACCTACTTTTTGAGCTATTTATCAAAATTCCACCCTCATCCGAGCCTTGTTTACTAAGCATGACCCTAATCTTCAAAAGTCACCAATTTGTGTTTTTCATACATTTTAAGCAGAATTAGCTAGTGGTCCTCACTCACATTCTTGTAGTCCTCATCATTGCGAGAAAACCCCTAAAATTTCATCTGATTTTGAGTTGAAACTCTTATTCTATGGCCGAAACAATTTTTTGGCTCCAGAATTTTTTTGGGGTAAATTGTTTGTTTTCTCCTTCCCTTTCTCCTCTTTTCTTTCTCTTTCTCTTTCCTTCTCTTCTTCTCCTTATCTTCCATTTTTCCCTTCTTCGACAATCTTTTTAACCCTTCATCGACAATCGAACATCGACCATTGGGGATTTTCCTTTAACCTTTGTTCGAACTTCACCGAAATCCAAACTCCAAACACTATTGACCATTGGCCATTGAACATCGGGGAATTTCCTTCAACCTTTTTTTGGACTTCGTCAAAATCCAAACTTTAAACAATACTAGCCATCGACCCTCGGGGATTTTTGTTTGGTGATCTAAACTTGTTCACGAATTTCTCCCTCTCCGATGAGCTCCAAATATAGGATGAATTTGGACCGTTGATCTCAAGGTAGAATGTGATCTCAATCGTCGATTCACCAAGCCACTCCAAAACTTCGTCAGACTTCTCCAACCTTGCAGACGAATCTCGACCATTCGATCTTAAAATTAAAGTGATCTTGATCGTTGATCCATCAAACTATGTGCTATGACCCTTGCTTTCTGCCATAGTGGACCTTTTCAATCCACATCATGAGTATGGTCCACATCATCATTTGTACAAAAATTTCCAAAAGTCCCAAAAATTATAAAATTATATATATATTTTAAATTTAATAATTTTACTAAAATTTTATTTTTCAACCAAAACATTCCGTCATTTTTCAGCTGCCATGGAAACTACGAACTTAGCTTCCCAAGGCCAAACATGACCCTACGACTATTCATTTGGCTTTCCTTGCCAAATTACACATATTATCCACCCCAAAATTTAGGAATTTCACTCTGAAATTCATCATTTTTCCCAAATTCAACTCATACTGATACTTTGTAATAGCGAATTTGTTAAATTTGCATTGGTCTTTGGCCAATACACGTCTGATGTTGAACCAAAAACTCTGATACCACTCTATAGTGTACCCCACTACTAAACCCAACAATTTTAGAAATTTATTTTCTAATACCATTAAATTAAAGAATGCAACATGCTAAAAATTCCCATGCATATAATAACAATTCCAATAAACATGAATGCAACTAATTAAACATAAACATAGGATCATGTAATTTCTCAATAACACAGAGTTTATGCACAACAATATAAACACAAATAAAAACATCGAACATAAATAAAACATTCATCTTTTAAATCAAATGCGCAACCAACTGCAAAGGATGGACATTCCACCTAACCATAGTCTTGCTGCTCCAAATCTCAACAAGAAGTCACCCCCGATTTGGGGCTAGGAATCCACAAGAAAGGATGTCTCCTAAGAGTGTCTATTGTCCACTTACAACAAGCTAGTTTCCTACAACCATCCTAATCCACCATCTCTCTTCCCTACAACCTGCACAACCTAAGGAATGGGATCCCCTTATTTGCTACATAATTTGTCAAGCTATCCTCGTTCCCTCCAGGGATCTAACACAATTTGTCAAGGAATATCTCTTGTTGGGGACTCTAGTGAATTTCAGCTGCAAAAGGAAACTCTTAGGAGCAAATTATCTATTGTATACATCAAAACTCACTCTATACGCCTAACAACCCGCCTCTTCATGCATTTTACAAATCCCACAAGCTACCACACATACCCACGATGGATATCTTCCAATTCCAACACTTAGCACCCTCTTGTTGTCCCTAAAATTTCCTGTAAAAAATGTCCTCTTTTTCTATACAAATTTTCCTTTTGCCCATGCATGTTGACTCTCACATTCCCCAATGTTGATTGTACTCAACTCCCATGCTCTCATAACTATAGGATGTGACTTTTCACACCAACCCTCTTACATGTGTTTAAATATTGGGCTCTCATACACCCAAGGGAAAATTACAAGGTTCACTCAAAACAATAATTATAGGAAAAATGCTTGGGATTTAAGACACATGAATAAAAACCCTCTTAGACCCCTCCTCTCTTGTGGAAAACGCAGCCCCCGTGACTCTGTCCATGTCCATTTACAACCAACATCACATTTATTTTATTATTTTGGATATACAATGTTTACATATTACATTGTTTGTCCCACAACAATATATCATATTTACATTGTACATCATTAAATTGGGGATTAAAAACATGGATGTTACAAACACTTTCTAAAGGTTGATGAAATGCATAGAATTTGAGGGGCCCAATTGAGAACAAAGCTTCACTTGATTATGTCAAGCAATAGAGAAATGAATGTTTTTTTTAAATCCCTTGCTCCTAAAGGGATAGTAAAAAAGATTACAATGCTTAAGATGAATAATGGATGCTTAGCTAGGCAAGAAAACATTGAAGAAGGTTTGTGACTATTATAAGATGTTTTCTAGTTGCAAAACCTTGCAAACTAAACATAAAGTGGCCATGCAAACTTGCATGGACGTGGTCTCATGTCATCTATGCGAGGAACAACAAAGAATGCGTGAACAATTGTTGACTTTGGACGACTTGACAACTACCCTAATGGAAATGGTTGATCACGGGTCACTAGGGTTGAATGACCTTTTGTGTGAGTTTTAAAAGGCTGCTAGGGATTTTTTCATGCTTGAGCTCTTATAGGTTTATAAAGAAGTTGTCAAAAAGTAGTAAGTGGGAGAAAATATTTAACAAGGTTTAATTAGATATGTTCCCAAACCTTAGGATATTGAATGCATAACTAGTTAAAGGCCTATAACTTCGTTAAATGTTTCGAGAAACACTACAAGGAAAACATGCCTATGTGAAGGTTTTGCAGAGGCATTTCTCTGTGTTTTACTTTTAGTGAAGGTAGGTGGGTAAAGTTTTTATTTGCAGTGGGCCTAAAATGGTTAGATGCACTAGTGTTTTTGTGCAAGTGTGTGTGTGTGTGTGTGTGTCACAACCCTCTACATGCTTCCTCACATTCTATGAATAGCACCCAGGGTAAATGTCATCGAAGTACAACATGTGCTCCTAACATAGAGGCACTCTATCAAACTTAAACCCATGAACTCTCAACAATATCCACCTTGAAACTAGTCAGTTCAAATTGATTGAGCTGACCCACTAGGATAGAATGCATGTACACGTGTGAATGTGTGTGTGTTCTACACACACACATAAATGCATCACCAAAAACAATTGAAAAAGGTGACCTTATGCACTCAAATTTCATAATTCTATTTTTTTTAATTGCTATGTGGTGTGCTCTAAACCTATAACCACCCTAGGGTGCCTATATAAATATGCATTAGTACAACTAGATACAAGGCACAACACAATAGGGTTATATTCAAAAAATTACCAATCCACCCTTGAATTTTGTAAATCAAACTATTTATAAAAAAATTGTGTTGCAATGTGCAATAAACCTATCACCAAATTGGTGCATCTGTACTCAAAATGCATTGTTGTAGGATTAAATATAAAATAACCAAACCACACTCGAATTTTATAAAAGAGTCGATTCCATAAAAAAAATACTCTAGAGTTCACACTTAACCTACAAGCGCTCTTATGCACCTCTATATAAGGCTCACCACAATAAGGTAAAATAAAATAAAAATTACCAAATCATAATCAAATTTTGTAAAACATGGTATTTAAAAAAAATGCTCTATGGTGCACCCAAAACCTATAACCCCACCAATGTGTCAAGATACAAGCTACACTACAATAGGATTAATTAAAAAAAAAATACCAAACCGATTTCTTGTTTTTACCATCCACGGTGCTCCTAACCCCTATAAGCACTAGTGTTCTTTCCCCTCTATAAGCATATCATTGTCCCACGCTTCCAATTATTGGATTTTGTCAACAATCTTCATCCACAACAAATTTCATTTCATTTCCAGATTGTCCAAAACCCCCATATTTAGTTTGTAGTTTTCGTTGCAACCATGCCTCCACAATGGAGACAAGACGAGGTAATTTCTTTGCTACAACTTAATTCACATTTTCATGGTTTTACTTTTCCATTTCAATGTGCAAATTCCCATCTTTTCATTTTTTTGAATATAATGTTGCTAGTAGGCGTTTTTCACACACTAGCATGCAGTGCATTTACAAGCCGCACCATTGATGGTGCCCACGAACATACTAAGTGCACCATTTTGAAAATTGTTAGTGTGTGTAGTTTTTGTGCTAGTTAGTGCGCTAAATGATGTTATGGACCATCGTTCGTGGGTCTCCTATCGATGCATGCCCACTGCTTAACATAAGTCACATGTGTCATGCAACGGTGGTGCATGTGTTTAAAATATATGCATCAATGCACTAGTAAACATTGACACGTCTCATGAAATGTTTCAATGTTGTACATTTTAATGTGCCTAATAGTGCATCAGTTGATCTGTAAACGAGGGGCTTATAGCCCATTCGCTTCACAAAAATGGATCCTTGTGAAATTGAAAAAAATGTATTTATGTCTCGACTATGTTCTTAGTCTTGTACATAGTGCTCTTTCTTCTGGAGGCTTCTAGGCCTCTGTCCAATGCCTTGTACAAGGATATTTGCAATCACCTCATTCTTCAATGGAATTTAAAGTTTGTAACATGCCAACTAATGCTTTGAATGAGTGGTTGTCTCCTTCTCTGCGTAACCTACACATAATACAACCAGCTAATGAACAATGGTATATACTAAGTGAGTCTATGAGTTGTTTCTATGTTGTTGAGCATCAATAGGAAAAATGAATGTCTCTATTGATTGTCTTCAAGGCTTAGCAAATTCCCCGATCCAATGCCTACAATGGAGACAATTGCACTAAAATTAGGTTAATAAGACTCTTGCAAGTCCAATATGCCAACATGTTTTCATAGTTCTAGTTTATGTGCTATAGTGGCCTATTACTATCATTGCTCGCTAGAGATTCTCCTATAAAATAATGAAAACCTTCCTTTGCAATATTAGACATCCTTCCCCTTTAACCTTAGTTGGATAAAGATGATTTTTCTACCATACCAAATGTTATTTAACAATTTAAGGTTCTCATCAAGGAGCAACATCAAGCTAGGGTTTGATAGTCGCAAACACAACGGAGCTCAATATGGTTACCAAAGGGGGCAGTAATGGAACCTCATCATACAAGCAGGTAGTAGTGGACAGGGGAAAAGGCCCACGTGGTGGCAGTTTCAATGAACCAGTGATGAGCGCATTGGGATCGGGACCGGAAAAGAACCAGGAAGAAAGGGATTGCATGGGGGAAGAAGCTAGAGAAACCCAGAATGATGCGCAAGAGCCAGCGAACCCCAATGGGGTAGAAGGGTGCAACCTGTGTAAACCTAAGACAACGCTGATACCCAAGGTGATACTGGAAGACCCACAAACACAACTCTACTGGGACCATATGAAGACACATGAATTCATTTGCAAGTTCATGGGCTTGTGTCCCACAGAGAGAACGTTGCGCAACTGGATAAAATACTAATGGAATCCAAGTGGGGAAGTGGAACTCCACCTAGGGTCGAAAGGATTCTTCATAGCAATATTCATGAACTTGGAGGACAGGGATAGAGTCTTTGAGTGGGGGCCATACTTCCACACCTGAACGGGACTGTACATGCGGCCATGGAAGGAAAACTTCTCCCTAGAGAAAGAAACCTTCAAGAATGTACCCATCTGGTTGAGGCTTTAATCTCTGCCACTAGACTACTGGCTACCATCCACCTTCGAAGCAATCGGGAACAAACTTGGTAAATATGTGAAGACATCGAAAGCAACCCTAAAAGGGAGATATACCTCCTATGCAAGGATCTGCATAGATATGGATGTTTTAGGGGCACTCCCAGAAGACATAAGCCTGGAATTCAGGGATGAGGAATGGATACAAAGCATCGACTACGAGCAGATCCCTTTCAGATGCAGAATATGCCATGAACATGGACACCTATTCAGAGAATGCCTTCTTAATAAAAAACAAGAAGAAGAAAATACCAAAATACAACAGGATGGGGATGGGTTTATCAAGTCGAACCACATGAACAAAGAAAACAAGAAACCAAGTAAAGCCCCAATGGGAAGCAATCTGGAAGCCATGACTCGAACGAAAGGGCGAGACAAAACCAACAAAGAGGAAGAAGGAGGAAAGGAAAAGGAAAAAGCCAAAGAAGATAAGGAACAAGCCACAAAGGAGAACACAAACAACCCAAATAATAAGATGGAACAGGGGAGTAGGGTAACCCCTATGGACGGAGAAACTAGAGATGCCAACACCCCCATGCAGGAGGCAAATGAAGATGCGGAAATGACTCCAAGTGAGGTAGGTACGAAAGACCCCAATCTCAGAGATATTATGGAAAGGGACGGAATTTTTATAATCCTAAATTGCACCATACATGTATACCTGGCATCAGGCCATCTTACTTGCTATTTTTTCCAAGCCATCACTCAACAACTGTTCTTAAAAACCATATTTTTGAAGATGTACGCGCCCTGAACCATTACTGCCTGCGTACAGACGCTTGCTACACCACTACAACTCACGTACGTACACTAGCTGCACCATTACAACCTGCGTATACTCACAAAAGTTGTAAAAATTAAAAAGTTGCAAGGAATTCATTGAGATTACGGGTTATTGGGTAGTTTTCCAATTGTCCCACCGCTTATATCCCGTCACCCAATCGAATAACCATATTTTTTGTCATATAAAAGGAGGTTTTGGGGTCTCATTCAAAAGCTAAGCATAAGAACAGTGAAACTCAACCCATTTCACTTTCCCCCCTTGCCCCAAGAATTTGCAGCCACATTGTGAGTTTTGAGCCAGAATCCCCTATTCTTGCCTTTTTCCTCCATTGCAAGCCTAATCCATTCCCTAGAGAGAGTTGGAGAGGAGAAAGATATGTGGAAGCGCAGTTGGAGCTTGGTGAAGAGGAGCCCAGACTAGGTTCGAGGAGCAGTGGTTGATCTCATTGTAAGTAACTTTGTGACATTAATAAAAAGGAATACTTTTTCTGTCCTGAATATGATGTGTTCAATCTTTATGTTTGATTTATATTTGATTATGACATAGAACCCACTAATTCATATATGAGATGCATGTCTGTAGTTCTTTGTTTGTCTGTTTATGAATACAGTTTGGCCTTGGGAGGAGACTTGTAGTCGAGGAACAACCTAACACAAAAGGATCAACACTGGACGCAGAGTTTAAGGTAGAGTTAGCGGATCTTTTTACCTTGTGTTTTATGCATGAATGTGGCGTGTATTTGGGGTAGTTGTTAAAGAGTAGGAGACTTTAGACGGTTAACTTTGCCTACATGTTTGAACCCTAGTGTATTCCATAGGGGGGTTTTCCTGTTGTAGCAGGAATAGATCTCCCGAATATAATGGAGCAATGGAAAAGGCATGGCGTAGCCAATGTAATAGTGGAGCAACTAGATCGTATCCAATACCTATTCCTCCTAAGAGAGGAAGCAAAATCTAGAGGGCTCAAGCACACGCACGGGGAGATAGGACACCTTGGAATAAAAATAAGCGAGGGACAAGTCCAACTCTCACCTAAGCAGACGAGAAGGAAGAAAGGCAGGAAATCAAACAGCGTAGCCCTACAAGAACTAGGAGCTCTGCTGATAAACTCAGGTAAGATAAAAAATATATTTCCGAACTCCCCCCCACATGTTTAAATGAAGATTATAACATGGAACATTAGAGGCCTAAACAACCCACGAAAACAAAGAATCCTTAAAAACAGACCGAGGAAGGAACAACTGGACCTCTGTTTCATTCAAGAGACAAAATGTACTATAGACAGAATGGAAACAATCAACAAAAAACAATGGAGCAAGTAAAAGATATTGGTTGTCGAAGGACAACAGACAATAGGCGGTATTCTCACTTTGTGGAACCCACAAGTGATGAATCTATTAGCAACTGAAGCCACCAGACACACACTTTCGATTAACATGAAAATCATAGGTAACACAGAGGTGATTCTATGCACTAATGTGTATGGTCCCCAGATGTTGGATGAAAAGAGAAGAATGATCCTAGACCTAGAAAACCTAAAATCCTATTCCAACAACTCCACTAGATCCTGGTAGGGGACTTCAACATTATCATGACACTTGCAGAAAAAAAAAGGAGGCACCAGGAGACTGCATAGATATGCACAAGACTTTTCAACCTTCATAGACATAATGGAGATGGTGGACATCAAAACCAGTAATCGCCAGTTCACTTGGAACAACAAACGGGTAAAGCAACATCAGATAGTGACGAGGCTAGACAGATTATTGGTGTCGGAGTCCATCATTCTACAGGGTTTAAATTTAGACTGTAGCATCCTTCCCTAGGGGGATTCAGACCACTGGCCAGTCCAATTGGAAGCAAACTTCCAAACCACACTGAGGAATAGACCTTTCAGATTCTAGAAATTTTGGATCGAACATCCCACCTTCAAGGAAAACATCAGTCAATGGTGGCGGGCGCAACAACCAGAGAAAGGGACAAGGATGGTCAATCTTTATAAGAAACTCAGGTACATAAAACATAAATTCAAGGAGTTGAACAAGGAAACCTTTGGAAACATAAACCAAGAAAAAAAAATATTGAAGACAGAATGAGGAAACTTCAGGAAATTTGCATAGACGCGGGCTATACAGAGGATAAGAAAAAGGAAGAGACCCAATTGACCTAGGAATGGGAAAAAATATGCCATCAAGAAGAGACCCTATGGCCCCAAAAGTCCAGAATCAGGTGGCTAAAGGAAGGAGAGAAAAATACAAAGTTTTTTCATAGAACAACAATTGCTAGAAGAACCCACAACAAAATCCTGAAAATTCAGGATTAGGATGGGATAGAGAGAGAGACTCCCACAAGGAGATTGAAAACATATTGGTAAACCACTTCCAGGGGATAGCCCAGGAACCCAACCAAGACCGAACTGAGGCCATATAAAGGATAACTCAACACATGTAACACCCTGTTTCCCCCAGTCTGTAAAAATAACTATATTGGCGAAGAACTATGGCAAACTCAAAGATGTGAATGTTTGATTTGACGGACCTTTGTATAAAAGGTCGATGAATGTAAATTATGTTGTGAATATGTGTTGCATGACAACTGGGGAGGGGATGTGCTAAAAGAGACCACGATGGCTAAGGAGAGGTGGTGGAAGGGACCTAGAATGGTTGCGTTAACTTCCACCGAACTAATACCGTGTTGGTTTTTACTTGCTCAAAGACCAAAGCAACTCTCTGACCCTGGAATGAATTACCCGCCAAGATGGTAGGTGGGGAGGCTCCTCAAGAGTTAATGAGGGGATGGGGGCGAACCGCCCATCCGTAGAAGCTCTCAAACCTAACCACAGACGAGGGAATTCGCGCCACATGCAATCTTGCAGAAAAGACAAGAAAGGAAGTGTGGCGAACGGGAAGAGGGAACGCGCATGATAGGGATCGCGGAAGAGAACTAGGAGGAACTTTGGAAATACAGGGAGTTCTGAACAGAGGAGAAGGAGAGTAACCTTCATCCTTGACTTCCGTTGAGTTGGAAGTAGGAGACTGAATCTCAAGCATTGTGGTCTAGGTTAGGGATGGTTAGTGGTAAATCCGTTTGGAGTCACTGAGCCTATGGTTGGGTGGAAACGAGCACCCCTCTCAGCAGTCGCGTCACACTTGGTGTTTCTGATAAGTGCTTATGTCTTGTATTTTGAATTGAATATCCTGGATGCATGCTCATGTTTATACGCTCATAAATGGTTTCTGTATAGAAGTGATTGCCTTGTGTTTGGATTGGGAATAATGGATGCATGTTTATACTTATGTGACCATAATCGGTTTATGTATAGAATGAATAAGTTGAGAATACGAGTTCGTTCCCTTGAGAATTGTCCCATCTACTTGACTCGCGCTCTGTCCTGGTTTAATTTCCCGAAGACACCTTCTTCCGGGAAGTTTCCTCGCATTCCAGAGCCAGAGTGAGTTCCTTGAAAAGACTACTGTTATAGTAAACCCATGAGTTTACCTTACCCCTGTCACATAGTTCATAGCTCGGTGAATTAGGAAGGCTTTTCAACTAAGTCACCAAGCCTAGGGATAATTACCCAAGAACCCTCTGAAGGATCATGTGATCTGAGTCTAGAAACCTTGTACAAGAAAGAGTAGTGCTCTCAGGTTTCGAAGTTGTGAGAGTTCGAAGCCCTGAAAGGTTGAATCTCGTGAATCAAGCTCATAAGGGATAGCGAGTCCCATTATCGAAAGATAATACCCCCTCGTTTGGTAGACGAACGGTCGGAATCCTTTTGGAAATACCCCAGATTTGTCAAGACCGATGGATCTAGAGGAGGAGCACAAGCGTTAATACCTTGACCCCTTCAGCCTTCGCAAGTAACGATGGGATCTAGGGCCATAGATCCAAGGATCTATCAGAGCTCTATTGACCGTCCATCTTAACCCTTGCATAGGCAAGAGAGTGGACTCGACGAAGTCCTGAAAGTCCCGAAGTATTCAGAACTTTCCATCGACACAGGACACGTGGCGGTTGGGTAGCATTTCACGAAATCGCGACGTGATCGTGGTCGTTGATCCATGAGTGATCTGGACCATCAGTTTAGTGTGAATAGGTTTTGGTGTTTCAGCACCCGGGAAACCAGAGGGCAAGACCCCTCGTCCTTGCAAGTCGCGAAGTCCCGGTATACGAAACCCCGAATCGGTTTAGCGTGAATAGGTTTCAACGTTTCGGCACCTGGGAAACCAAAGGGAAAGACCCCTCGTCCTCGCAAGTCGCAAAGTCCCGGTATACAAAACCTCGAATCGGTTTAGCGTGAATAGGTTTCAGCATTTCGGCACCCGGGAAACCAAAGGGAAAGACCCCTCGTCCTCGCAAGTTGTGAAGTCCCGGTATACGAAACCTCGACACGCTCTGTGGATGAGCCCTAGGTCGCAGGAAAGGATCATATGGTAGGAAGGAGGAGTCCCAAAAGAATCTGGACCGTCCATTTGTAGAGGACGCGTTGCGAAGATCTGAAACCGTCGGGGTTCTGGAGATCGGAGAAATAGGAGTGAAGACCCCGCCAAAATCCCAAAAGGTAGAAAGCCGGGATTTTATTCGGGCCGTTGATCAAGTTGACAATCTGGACCGGAGATCCAAATGATACCGGGCTTTCAGGTTTCAGGGATTGAAGGAACAAGGGTTCCTTGCAACAGGAATCTCGAAAGTCGAGTTTTGGTAGCGCCATTTGGTGTTAGCATGTGTTCACTGAAGTGATCGCATGGAGTAGGAAAAAGGGGAGCCAAGGAGCTCGTTAACCCCATTTCGGGTTTCGACATTTCAAGGGACAGGGAGTCGGGGAGAGCTCGCACATAGAAATCCCGAAATGCGAAAGTTGGAAGCCCTTTTTGGTAAGACTTGTGGCCATAGCCAACGATCACATGGGGGAGGATAAGGGAAGGGATGGTCTGCGCTAGTCCCCTTAGAAATTTGGGGATTCTGTCGCTCGAAGAAAAGACGAAAAATCTAGGTTGTCGTAGTGGGTATGTGACAAATTGGTATCAGAGCATGGTTACAACACTTGGCCTTCTTGGTCTCATGGACAAGTTGCGCAGAAACTCCATTTGAAGTATTCTTAAAAGGAGTAACTCTCTATCCTAACCCCCTTTATCAAAAGTCAAAGTTAAGAATGAAAATTCCTATTGTGTGTATGCATTTGAAAAATATGAATTTATGCGCTGATTATGAATGAATATAATGTTGACTAACAACAAGTGTTTTTTCTGCACAACAAGCAGACGATCAACTGCGGGAAACTACAGATGCATAGAATGGTGATGCACCACGAAGTGGGGGATGGCTCCCACAATAGAGACAAAGAGTCTGACGAAAGGAGGGCGATAGAGGCCCCTCCAGATCTAGCTGAGACTGTGAGGAGCCTCAGGGTCGAACTACAGAGCTGCAAGGCCGCCAACGAGAGGTTGATAAAAGAGAAAGAGAAGAAAACGAAAATTAATGCAGTCTTGCTGCAGAGTTTATCTGACATACAAAGACAATTGCAGCATGGACCTGACAGCAGTCACGCGGACCGACGACAGACAAAGAAAAGTCAAAGTTAACCTGAGATACAAAAATGTGGTCTTTTAAGTGGCTACACTGGGAAGAGCACCTCGAGAAAGGTCCACCCCAGAGATAAGGGAAAAGCGTCGGACGGTTCCTCTGGAGAGGAAACTGGTGACTCGGAGGGATCTTCTAGTAGCAAAACTAGTTCTTATTCCCGAAGAAAACGGAAGAATCAAAATCATTCCAAAAATCATAATCTCGAAGAATTCAAGAAGGCCAAACCACCCTCTTTCGACGGTGAAATAGAGAAGGGAGAGGAAGCGGAGGCCTGACTACTTGGACTAAAGAAGTATTTTAGAGTCCATGACTTCTCAGAAAATTTGAAGGTCCGAGTAGCCACTTTCAACTTGAATGGGAAGGCTTCCATTTGGTGGGAAGACCTTAAGAATGTAAAAGGGATTCACGAAGAAGACCTTTCTTGGGAATGGTTTGAGAAATACTTCAGGAAGAAGTATCCGTCAGAAAAGTATTTCGACGAAAAGACTAAAGAATTCTATGAACTTAAGCTGGGGCAATGCACCATAAAGGAATATGTTAGTAGATTCCTCGAGTTGCTGAGGTACATACCCTATATAAAAGTAAAAAAGGCAAAGGTGCAACGATTCATCAGTGGACTACCTAAGGAATATCATAACAGGATTGAGTTTGACGAGCCAAAGACCCTAGAAGACACTATCCGAAAGGCAAGATATTGTTATGAACAACTTGGGCATCAAACAGAACCTCGCGAAGGCTGGAAGCAGAAGAATAGCTCGGGATTCCAGAAAAAGGGGTTTAAATCCCCAAGATTTAAAAACTATAAAAAGGACTCAAGGATGAGCTTCCCAACCCAAAGTGTACAACAACAGAATTTCCCCTCCCAGAGTGGAAATAAACCTTTTGGATCTACCCCAGGAAAGATTGATCACCTGAAGAAAGAACCCTTGAAATGTTGGGGTTGTGGAGAAGGACATCTACTGAGGGACTGCCCGCATCGACAATAGAACAGTCGGAGAATTTACAACATTCAAGAAGCTACCACCGTCAATGATGTGGCCAGGAGTATGCCGCAAATTTATGCAGCCGTGGATAATAAACAAGCTGACCACCAAGCTTCAGTGGTGGAGATGGAAGGTATGATCACCAACCATCTAGTGTCTATTCTAATTGACCTTGGTTCAAATTTGAGTTATATAGCTCCTAAGGCTATTGATAAGTGTAAATTACAGCCACATAAACATGCCAAGCCATGGTTGGTACAGTTAGCCACCGACACCAAAAGAAAGGTAATGAAGGTCATACCATCTTACCAATTCACTATGGGTGAATTCCCCACCCAAGCAACCCTTAACATATTACCCCTAGGATCGTAAGACTTGTTGATTGGTATGGACTGGATAGCCACATATAAAGCCAGATTGGATTGTTACCATAAAACCTTAGAATGTGTAAGTGAAGGAAGAAGAAGGATAACCCTTCAAGGGATCCAAAAACCTGTCTCGGTGAGGTGAATATCAACCCTTCAAATGAGAAAGTATTGTAGAAAGGGATGTCCACTATATGCGATACAGGTGTTGGAATCAGTTGAAGATGACAAACCAAGCCTCGAAGACCACCCCACACTAAGAGAATATAGAGATGTGTTTTCAGAAGAGGTACCCGGTCTACCTCCGAGAAGGGACATTGACTTCTCAATAGAACTTGCACCAGGATTAGTGACAGTGTCTAGGACAACCTATAGAATGAGCACACCTGAGCTAGTTGAGATTAAACTACAACTAGAAGAAATGATGGACAAAGGCTATATCCGACCCAGTGTGTCTCCATGGGGAGCACCGGTCTTGTTTGTGAAAAAGAAAGACGGTACCCTCCGACTGTGCATAGATTATAGACAACTCAATAAGGTAACCATAAAGAAAAAGTACCCCTTACCCAGGATCGATGACCTATTTGATCAATTGGGAGGTGCTTCCATCTTCTCAAAGATTGACTTGAGATCTGGATACCATCAAGTCCGAATCAAGGGTGAAGACATCCACAAAACTGCCTTCAGGACGAGATATGGTCACTATGAGTTTGTGCTAGTACCATTTGGATTGACCAATGCCCCTGCCACTTTTATGTGCTTGATGAACATTGTGCTCAACAAATTCCTAGACAAATTTGTACTGGTTTTTATTGACGATATATTAATTTACTCCAAGAATGGAGAGGAACATGAGGAACATCTTAGACTTGTGCTTCAAGTGCTAAGAGAACATCAGCTCTATGCCAAATTTAGCAAGTGCAACTTTTTTCAAAAGCAAATACATTACTTGGGCCATGCCATATCTAAAGAGGGAGTAGCAGTAGACCCTGACAAGATCAGGTCTATCATGGAATGGCCTACCCCAAAGGACATTTCGGATATCAGATCCTTTATGCGCTTAGTAGGATACTATAGGATATTTATAAAAGGATTCTCCAAGATTGGTTGTCCAATCACTGCCCTCCAGAAGAAGGGAGATAAATCCACGTGGACACAAGAATGTGAATAAAGATTTCAATCCCAGAAACACCTTCTGACCCAAGCACCCGTGCTGAAGATCACTGATCTCGAAAATGACTTCCTCGTGTGCATAGATGCTTATAAGGAAGGGCTCGGGGGAGTCCTTATGCAAGAAGGAAGTGTAGTCTGCTATGAATCCCGAAAATTGAATGAGCACGAAGCCAACTATGTGACCCATGATATAGAGCTGACTGCCATAGTGCATGCCTTGAAAATGTGGAGGCATTAGCTCCTGAGAAGGAAATTCGTACTCATGACAGACCACTGTGGATTGTGACATCTGTTTGACCAACCAAAAGTCAATGCTAGACAAGCTAGGTGGATGGCCCTTCTTAGTGAGTTTGATTTCGAAATCAAACATATCAAGGGAAAGGAAAATAAGGCGGCCGATGCCCTTAGCAGAAGTATGAAAATAATTCATCTGGCAACAGTGAGCGCCCATGAGACCAACATCAGGGAAAGAGTTAAGAATGCACAAGAAACAAACACATTCTTCTAGACCGTGACCTCGTACCTGGAGTAAAAACCCACAGGGATAAAGTATGAGGGCTACCAGATGATAGATGGAGGCCTGCTAACTTACAGAAACAAATTGTATATTCCAGATTGTGACGACTTGAAGAGGTTCATAATGGATGAACTACATAAAAGACCATATAATGGTCATCCAGGATACCAGAAGATGATCACGGCCACCAGGAAACAATTATATTGGCCCGGATTGAAGAAAGACATAGCTGAGTACTTAGCCAAATGCATAGAATGCCAACAGGTTAAAGCAGAAGACCGACACCCAGCAGGATTATTACAACCTCTACCAATCCTGGAATGGAAATGGGAAACCATTTCCATGGACTTCATCACTGGATTACCAACATCGACCAAACAGAATGATGCCATCATGGTAGTGGTGGATAAACTGAGCAAGTCCGCTCATTTTATCCCCATCAAGTTGACTTGCAAGGCAATAGATATTGTCAGCATATTCATGAAGGAGATATTCAGACTACATGGTATGCCTAAAAATATCGTGTCTGACAGAGACACAAAATTTACTTCCAACTTTTGGAAATCCTTGATGGCTGGTCTAGAGACCAAATTATTGTTTAGCACAGCCTATCATCCTCAAACCGATGGACAGACGGAAAGAGTGAACCAAATATTAGAAGACATGCTAAGGATGCATGTAATGCATCGACCCAAAAAGTGGGAATATTACCTGCCATTGGTGGAATTCGCCTACAACAACGGCTACCAAGAATCCCTGAAGATGAGTCCTTTCGAAGTCCTCTACGGTAGGCCGTGCAACACTCCATTCAGTTGGAGTACTCCCGTAAATAGAATTACTATTGGAACCGACATGTTGAAATAAATGGAACAACAAGTGATTCAGATAAAATAAAATCTAAAGGTCGCTCAGAACAGACAGAAAAGTTACGCCGATCGAAAGAGAACTCCAAGAGAATTCAAGACGGGAGACCACGCATATCTTAGAGTTAGGCCTAGGAAGAGTTCCCTGAGGATGGGAGCTTGTGCCAAGTTGGCACCTCGGTATTGTGGACCCTTTGAAATTCTAGATAGAGTGGGACTTGTAGCCTATAGGCTAGCACTTCCTCCCACAGTAAAAGCACATAATGTTTTCCATGTTTCAGTATTGAAGAAATATGTACACGATTGCAATCATATAATTGACTGGTCTGTGATCCAGGTGGAACCGGAGGGAGAATTCCTGCCAGAACCTCAATGCATACTGGAAAAAAAGGAAACCCCACTCAGGAACCGAACCATTGCACAGGTCAAGGTGCAGTGGAAACATTTTGGCCCAGATGAGGCTACATGGGAAATGGAAGATGCCATGAAACAGACATATCCGATTTTGTTTACTTCTGTACATATACGTCATATTGATAGATAGAACATCGAGGACGATGTTCCTTTAAGGGGGAGGGAATTCTAACACCCTGTTTCCCCCAGTCTGTAAAAATAACTATATTAGCCAATAACTATGGCAAACTCAAAGATGTGAATGTTTGATTTGACAGACCTTTGTATAAAAGGTCGATGAATGTAAATTGTGTTGTGAATATGTGTTGCACTACTGCTGGGGAGGGGATGTGCTAAAAGAGACCACGATAGCTAATGAGAGGTGGTGGCTAATGAGAGGTGGTGGAAGGGACCTGGAATGGTTGTGTTAACTTCCACCGAACCAATACCGTATTGGTTTTTACTTGATCAAAGACCAAAGCAACTCTCTGACCCTGGAATGAATTACCTGCCAGGATGGTAGGTGGGGAGGATCCTCAAGAGTTAATGAGGGGATGGGGGTGAATCGCCCATCCGTAGAAGCTCTCAGACCTGACCATGGACGGGGGAATTCGCGCCACACACAATCTTGCAGAAAAGACAAGAAAGGAAGTGTGGGGAATGGGAAGAGGGAGCGCACGCGATAAGGAGCCCGGAAGAGAACCAGGAGGAACTCTGGAAATATAGGGAGTTCTGAACAGAGGATAAGGAGAGTAACCTTCATCCTTGACTTCCGTTGAGCTGGAAGTAGGAGACTGAATCTCAAGCATCGTGGTCTAGCTCAGGGGTGGCTAGTGGTAAATCCGTTTGGAGTCACTGAGCCTACGGTTGGGTGGAAACAAGCACCCCTCTCAGCAGTCGCGTCACACCTGGTGTTTATGATAAGTGATTATGTCTTGTATTTTGAATTGAATATACTGGATGCATGCTCATGTTTATACACTCATAAATGGTTTCTGTATAGAAGTGTTTGCCTTGTGTTTGGATTGGGAATAATGGATGCATGTTTATACTTATATGACCATAATAAGTTTATGTATAGAATGAATAAGTTCAGAATACGAGTTCATTCCCTCGAGAATTGTCCCATCTAATTGACTCGCGCTCTGTCCTGGTTTAATTTCCCGAAGACACCTTCTTCCGGGAAGTTTCCTCGCATTCCAGAGCTGGAGTGAGTTCCTTGAAAAGACTACTGTTATAGTAAACCCATGAGTTTACCTTACCCCTATCACAGAGTTCATAGCTCGGTGAATTAGGAAGGCTTTTCAGCCAGGTCACCAAGCCTAGGGATAATTACTTAAGAACCCTTTGAAGGATCATGTGATTTGAGTCTGGAAACCTTGTACAAGAAAGAGTAGTGCTCTCAGGTTTCGAAGTCATGGGATTTCGAAGCCATGAAAGGTTGAATCTCATGAATCAAGCTCAGAAAGGATAGCGAGTCCCATTTATCAAAAGAGAATACCCCCTCATTTGGTAGACGAACGGTCGGAATCCTTTCGGAAATACCCTAGATTTGTCAAGACCGATGGATCTAGAGGAGGAGCACAGGCGTTAATACCTCGACCCCTTCAGCCTTCGCAAGTAGCGATGGGATCCAGGGCTGTAGATCCAAGGATCTATTGAAGCTCTATTGATCGTCTATCTTAACCCTTGCATAGGCGGGAGAGTGGACTCAACGAAGTCCTGAAAGTCCTAAAGTATTCAGAACCATCCATCGACACATGACACGTGGCGGTTGGGTAGCATTTCGCGAAATCGCGACGTGATCGTGGTTGTTGATCCATGAGTGATATGGACCATCGGTTTAGTGTGAATAGGTTTCGGCATTTCGGCACCCGGGAAACCAGAGGGCAAGACCCCTCGTCCTTGCAAGTCGCGAAGTCCCGGTATACGAAACCCCGAATCGGTTTAGCATGAATAGATTTCGACGTTTCGGCACCCGGGAAACCAAAGGGAAAGACCCCTCGTCCTGGAAAGTCGCGAAGTCCCGGTATATGAAACCCCAAATTGGTTTAGAGTGAATAGGTTTCGGTGTTTCGACACCCCAGAAACCAAAGGTCAAGACCCCTCGTCCTCGCAAGTCGCGAAGTCCTGGTATACGAATCCCCGACGCGCTCTGTGGATGAGCCCTAGTTCATAAGGCAGGGTCATGTGGTAGGAAGGAGGAGTCCCGAAAGAATCTGGACAATCCATTTGTAGAGGACGTGTGGCAAAGATCCGAAACCGCTGGGGTTCTGGAGATCAGAGAAATAGGAGTGAAGACCCTGCCAAAATCCCGAAAGGTAGAATGCTAGGATTTAATCCAGGTCGTTGATCAAGTTGACGATTTGGACCGGAGATCCGGATGATACTGGGCTTTTGGGTTTCGAGGATTGAAGGAACAAGGGTTCCTTGCAATAGGAATCTCGAAATTCGAGTTCCGGTAGCACCATTTGGTATTAGCGTGTGTTCACTGAAGTGATCGCATGGAGTAGGAAAAAGGGGAGCCAAGGAGCTCGTTAACCCCATTTCGGGTTTCAGTATTTCAAGGGACAGGGAGCCGGGGAGAGATCGCACACAGAAATCCCGAAACGCGAAAGCTGGAAGCCCTTTTTGGTAAGTCCTGTGGTCATAGCCAACGATCACATGGGGGAGGATAAGGGAAGGGATGGTCTACGCTAGGCCCCTTAGAAATTCGGGGATTCTGTCCCTCGAAGAAAAGTCGAAAAATCTAGGTTGTCGTAGTGGGTATGTGACAGCACATCCCCAGGATAGTTACCGAGGAACAAAATATCAACCTAATCAAACTCGTCGCTAAGGAGGAAATTGACCAAGTGGTCTAGGAGATGCCCAATGGAAAGGCCCCAGGCTGAGATGGATTCACAGTGGAATTCTTCAAATCCTGCTGGGAAGAGGTCAAACATGACGTTTATGGGGTGGTGGAAGATTCCAGACACTCAACCTCCATTATGAAAGCGCTAAATGCCACAATGATTACTTTAATCCCCAAATAAAATGAAGAAAGACCCCAGACCGCTACAAACCCATAGCTTTATGCAGTGTGGTCTACAAGATAATATCCAAAGTCATAGCCAATAGACTGAAACCTCTCCTTCCCACACTGATTTCATAGGAACAAGCGGGTTTTGTAGAAGGGAGAAAATTTGTGGACAACATCATCCATGCCCATGAGCTAATACACACACTGAAACTCCAAAGGAGAGGGGGGATGATAATCCAAATTGACCTAGCAAAGGATTATGACAAAATTAGTTGGCACTATATGGTCAAGACTCTGGAAGCTTTTTCCTTTGCGCAACACTGGATCAACTGGATTGTCAGCCTAGTCTCAATGACAAGTTACTCACTTCTAATCAATGGAGCCCCAACCAAACCCTTCTGGCCTTCAAGAGACATCAGACAAGGAGACCCGCTATCTCCCTTCCTGTTGATTCTGATGATGGAAGGACTGAGTAGAAGCATAAAAAGCGCAACTACAGCAGTAGAAATAATAGACATCAAACCCTTCGAAAACTGCCCTACCTCCACACACCAACAGTTCGTTGATGACACCTTAATCCATGGCACACCCACGTTCAAGGCAGTGAAACCCTACAAAAGAATATTAGAAGAGTTTGGGGAAGCCTCGAGCGTGGAGATCAATCACTCTAAATCCATGATCTACTTCTTCAATACCAACCCTGCAATTCAAAGAAACCTAGCAAATATTTTGGGGTTTCAACGCAAAACGCTCCCAACGAAATACTTGAGAATCCCCCTAACGGATAGAGCATGCAAAATGGAAACATGGGAATGAGTGATCAACAAACTACAGGAGAGGGTGAAAAATTGGACTTGCAGATCCCTCAACCTAGTGGGGAGACTTATTCTGACCAAAGTGATTCTGCAAGCAATTTTGACCTATATGATATTAGTGTTCCCCTCTCCTAAAGGAATACTAAAAAAATAAGAGCCATCCAAAGGGACTTCCTAAGGTGAGGAGTGGAAAGTAAGAAAAAATGGGCCCTTGTGGCCTAGGAAAAGGTTTGCAAACCCAAATGCAAAGGAGGCTTGGGGTTACAAGACCCACAGGTAACCAGCGAAGCCTACAGGGAAAAACTCTGGTGGAGATGGGTCAAAGAAAAGGAAACACCATGGGAAACCCTTTGGAAGGCCAAGTATGCCTTGGACATCAATGACCAGGATCGAATTTGCTTTATGGGCACCAGGGAGGGATCATCCATCTGGAATCTAGCATGGCGCAACAAAACCCGGATCCAGAAACACAACTTCTGGGAAGTGAGGAATGGTAAAACAACCAGATTCTGGGAGGATGCATGGAAACAGGAACCCAGAATGGAAAATTTAGATAGGGAAGAACTCAAACAGGAGATGATAGCGCAAGGAAAAATCAAAGTCCATGACTACTGGAAACAAGAAAATGACCGCGACAGATGGAGGATCTGGGACAAACTCAATCCACAAAATAGAGATCGGATCGCAACAATAGCGAAAAAGGTGGAGGAGGAATTGGGGAAAAGGAAAATTGTAGTCTCAGAAGAAGAGGACCAACTAAGATGGGGCAGGAAAAATGGTGGAGCATTCAACTTAAAAGAAGCTCGGAATTACATCAAGGCCCAGGTCCAAAAAGTTCCGGCCCAACAGTGGGGAAAGATATGGGACAACCCCCAATGGCCAAAAATCAAATTTTTCAAGTGGTTAGTACTTCACAACCGAATTCTAACATGGAAAAACGTCAGGAAAAGGGGTTTCATAGGCCCATCACAATGCCACCTATTACAAGCAAAGGAAGAAACAACGAATCACCTCCTTGATGAATGTAATTATACAACAGAGATCTGGGATTGGGAGGCAAGCATATTTCGCCAGTCCAATAAGACCTGAGGTAACATCAATGCAACCATCAATAACTCGAATGAGAGTTATAGAAAAAATGAAATGGTGAACCTCTACTGGAATCTCATGCTAGGGATGATCATATGGGCAATATGGAAATAAAGGAACCGATGCATCTTCAGGAACGAAAGCCTTCTGGAAAGGAAAATCAAGGAAGCAATAATCTCTCAAATACGAGAAATGGTGCAGAGCCGCAATTGCCAGATTGGAAAAGTGCAACCCACAGGCCAGGACTCCCGCATCCTGGAAGCCTTCCACCTAAAAGACGGGCGCAACAACACACGGGTAGGACGACCACCACAACTCCAGTCAGTAGAGCGCAACTGGACACCACCTCTGGCAGGGTTCCTCAAGTTAAATTTTGACGAGGCGGAAAAAGAAACCCAGGAATAATAGGGATGGGAGGGGTGATCAGAGATAGTGGTGGAAACAAAATCTGGCTGTACGCTGGGAGTATGGGAAACTCAACCAACAACGCAGTGGAATTTGGAACCCTAGAGCTTGGTCTCGAAATTCTAAGCCGCGAAAGGATGACCAACACTATCGTGGAAGGTGACTCCACCTTAGTCATCAACACAATGAATAAACTCCAAAATGGCACCAGAGTGGCAAAGTATAGAGACGCTGGTGCTTGGCACACTCCCTACAAAAAATCTAGGAGCATCTGCAAACGATTAACACATTGGAGTTGCGCTGGGTGCGTAGGTCAGCAAATGGCCTGACGGACATAATTGCTAATGAGGGGGTTAGCAAGGAAGGACCAAAACTAGGTAGTACCTAGCACAACATCCCGAAAGGACAATTCGTAATGGAATGCCTCTAACTAGTGACAAAAGATTGTGACAACAACTTAAGCAAGGAAGGTCACATCGAGGAGGACAACGAAAGGCCCAGGGGACGACTTGAAAGACCCAGGCAGGAAATGATTGGAAAACACTTGACCACCAATCACAATGTAGGATCAGATTATCCAAAAGGCGAGGGTACGACAACAAGGTCTTGTCAACAAGAAACAAGCAACAAATGATGTAAGGAAAGAGGGATTGACACGAACCAATATCGACCCACCACACCAAAGAAAAGGTATGGGGAGATGCTCAGTAGGATATCAAGCAAGCAGGGGCAAGGGCTTGTACATGGACAATGGTGGAGTAATCATGAGCATACGTATCGTGACCGGGAAAAAGGATGGGGAGGTTCACCTCTACAGGCAAACCATGCCTAGAAGGACGAGCCCGCAACAGGGAAATCTCAATAAGAGAAGAAACAACATAAATAGTTGCAATCGGAAGAGCGCAACAACAGGAGACACCATAGACACAAGGGCAGGAAACAGGTTGAGAATCCAGCAAAGGAGCTTCCATAAGCCAGATAGGATGGTGTGAATGAAGTGAACACACAACAAAAGGAACCCCCTGGGGAAGTGAACCCAGAACAATTCCTGGAGGGTGTCAAGGATGTAGCAGGCGGCCAAAGACGCATAGGGCACATTTCACACCCTGGTTGCACTGAAAGGAAAGACGACCATTAACCATCTGGAAAAGGAAATCCAAGGAAATTGCAAATGAAAAACATGGGATGCTCTGACTCAGAAAACCGACTGGGTAATTGACCCGGGAGCCATGCAACACAAGGAAACCCTCTACCACAAAACGATGGAGATGGCATGGAAAACAAAGATGTTGATTGGGAAAGTGAGATCGGAAAGGGAGGACGTGAGACAGGAGAACAACAACGAACACACGAAACTATTGACCGAAATCCTGAGACGCCTTAGTAGTTTGGAAACCATTACCAAACTGCTAATTGAGGTAGAAAAGAACCAACAAGTCAAGATTGAGCGACTGGACGCTCAATTCCACCTCTACCTGCGCTACGTCCATCTTATGGACATCATGCCAGCCGACGGGAATGGAGCGCCAACACACATAAAAAATACTCGCACGGTCTCCCAAAAGGAGGAGAACAAGGGCCAGGCTAATGAAGGAAAGAAGCATATCATCATCCTGGACTAGTGTCTGGTTAGTCGATTGACAAGTCAGTCGGGTTAGTGTCATGTATGTTTATTTTTTGTTTCTCTTTTTCATGTCTGTTGTGATTATCTTGTCAAAAACTAGATATGGTAGGATTGGGCTGGTTTCCCATGGTGGAAGTCCAGTCATACCCTTTGCTTTTTTTAGAAAGCACAACTCGGGAACCTCTGGCCTCGTTTCCTTTTTGGCAGACTAGGGAGTTCCTCTTTTTTGTACTATAACCCTCTTTTAGTAATACAAGATCTTAAACTCACTTACAAAAAAAAATTATTAGACATCCTTGAAGCATGACTTTAAATACATGCTCATCCATGCCATCTTAGCTCCAAAGTGCTCTTCCTTCACTTGTTAAAAATTATTCAAAAATGCCTATGGAAAATGAAGAAGATGAAATATTTAAGAAACACACTATTGGTAAAATATGGATCCTTTGGTGATCGCTAAGCTCAAAATGAAAGGTGTACTAGTGGCTTGAGATTACGGTTTCCCTAAAGCTTATTGCAATGCTTCCAAGTGGCTCTGTGTATTGTCGAATGGTGAAGGGAAAATTTGCTTGCAACTTCTTTTCCTCAACCATCCGAGAAAAATTAGAATGCAACACTGGAGACCATAAACACAACAAGGGCTTGCTCATTGATCTTTGATAAGGCAACACTGAACATGAACATATAACATTGCATGCTCTTTTCCTAGGAAAATATATTACTTGTGCGTGCAATTGAAAATACTCCTAGAGCCTGTAAACAGGAAGTTAATGAAAACAAAGCAATACAACAATAGAGTAATAGAGAATGAGCATAGACTTTCATCCAAAACACGTAAGATCGATTAGTTTAACAATGCCAATTGATTCCTATGAATGGAAAAATTGTTCTCATCACAATAATCGATTTGTTGATGAGAAACTCCAATATCTTCAATGAATGGAAGAATTCTCATATAGTTGCTTCAACCTAGAAGGCGTTTTACAGCCGCGTACGGTCTCTATTTTGCAAATAAATGGTAACTCTGCCTGTGGGTAATAGTACACAGCCAAAGAGGAAAGAAATCACTCTAGAGAGGAGTTAAATTGGCCAAAGTAGCATGAAGTCGATCTGAGCACGAATTGAGTTGACCAAGTGAAAGTAAATCTACTTAGCAAGATGAAATTCGACTAGTAAAGAAGAAATTCTCCCTAACAATGAAAACAAAGTTAAGGGAGAAGAGGACGGCTCATACACAGTGTGTATGGCCTGTGTAAACACAATCATGGTCTGTGGGTGGAAAGAAAACACCGAGGTAGAACCCAACTGCCTAAATAAAGCGAGAGAGATTCTAATTGTTGAATAGAAGGAATCAAAATAGCAAGTAAGGATCACCAACTTTATTTCCTAAGTCATCAATCCATTGGACAACATAGATGGATAGTTTGAGTTTGCTGACTGTTGGATTCTTTATCATGGTATATTCCAATGATTTTACTATGTGAGTGGACAACTGTGTGGCCATGAAAGTGTGAGGTGTTGTCCAAACCATACACAAAAGTTGGTATTCAAATTAAAAACAAAACGATTTCAAGCCATTGCTCATTGTTCATCCCTCTTAATGGGGAACCACACATAGATTATGTTCCAGTGGCCAACACTTCATATGGATGCTATACATGAAAACAACAACCAAAACTTCCTATGCTATAATTTGCCATCAACCTAACCACATAGGACAATGATTGTTTTTCAATGTGCATAATTTCTTATTTTAAAAAATGAAGAGATAATGGAATTTAACTATGAACTATGCACCACCCATACAAATTAAATTTAAAATGATAGACACAATAATCAATTAAATAATGAACACAATGATTTTACCTTAGAAACCTAAATGGGAAAACTAGTTCTGAATGGGGTTCACTGATTCAATTAACAATCTTTGGTTATAATGTTAATCCTTCTCCTCTTCTTGGCCAAAATCTCCAAAGAGAATGAAATTCCATGAGGAAATAGAGAGAACTGAGGTATTGGGAAGGACAACAAGTTGACCTTTTGTTTCCCATTCCTCAACCTATTATCTCCTTGTTGGTGCGCAGATAGAAGACCCTAGGTTCAGTTTACTCAACCAACAAAACCCTTCAGATACCGACCCTTTCGACATCACCTGCATGCAAGTGAAGTCTCACTCGAGGTATATACTAGGGCTGCAGGAACCAAGTTTCTACAGGGACGAGGTGATGTGAGGCTATCATCATATCCATTACTATTTATCCACCTTGTGCGCAATATCTTTATTTGTATCCTTTGATTAATTAACAAACTCTATTGTGCAGAACCCTTTTAACATAGATTGCAACATAAATAACCCACTATAACATTCATTATTATTGCACTTCAATCATACAATAAACATATCTACACTAATCATGCATAAACAAAGCATCCATGAACAACCACATCAACACAACACATAGAGACATCGATTTTAACGTGGTTCACCCAATCCTTGGGCTACATCGACAATAGTTGGCTTCTATATTAATCTTCATGCAGTAATCTCCTCAGGCCTGCACACTGCGCTTACAATGGATATAAAATATCATACTATCCAGACTTGCCTAGCCATTCTGCAATGCACGCCTCTCTCTCTCTGCAAAATCTCTCCACAACCCTAAGCATACATTCTCAATCATACACATGCTAAACTCTTACTTTCAACAACATAATCTCTCTTTTTTCAACAACCTATTATTTCTCGACCCATTACATATTTATACATAGAGTTAGGGCTCAGAACCCTAATAGTGTATCCCAAAACCTTGACATGTCCTAATTGTTTTCCTTATTTTTCACCAGCATGTTGCTTTTCCTTCCTTTGCGCCTACATGCTGAACTGTTTCTTTTCCTTTTCTTCTTTTGTGCATGCTCTTCAAAACTTAGTTATTCAAACTACATGTCTAACATGCCCCCAACACTCACCTATGGCTTGTCCCGAGCCACTTAATCTTGTTGTCTGGCACCCTTCCATGCCTCCATGAACTTTTTGAGGGTTTTTCTTGTTGTAGCCACTTCCTTCTTTACCTCGACTTCTTTCTCCAAAATCTCCTCTACTACCCGAGCATTCAGGGTCCTAAGCTTCTCCTTGTTGTCTTGTGCTGCTTTCTTCACCATGCCTTGCGTAGCTACCAATTCCCCTATGACCGTGAGTGCTCCATTCTGTAGGGGTACCAATCGTTGTGTGAGAATATTCTACTCTTCCCTTAGCTTTTCTATCTCATTGTATGACTGCATGTTCACCAGGATGGCATCTATGCGCTCAGATTGTGGAAGAATGTTTATACTCTCCATGCCTTATGTGCCTTCTCCTATGCATTCCTTAATCTTTCCTCAATGGCCTTCATCATTAGATCCTCCGTCAACTTTGTCCAAAGTTGCATGCTTTCTTCGCATAACTTTGCGCGCTCCTCATCCAGACTCTTAATGCTTGCTATTGAGGTTATGGTTGTTCTTTCTCTTTGTTCCTTCTCCTCATGTGGTGTCCCTGGTGTAGTGCGCAGTTCAAACTCTCTGATTTTGGTGCGGAAGCATTGAATGACTTCACTGATTTTGGATACTTGTTCCTCAAGTGTGGCTTCTACCACCGTCGACACCTCTGGAATCTCCTTATATAGTTTCTGGATGGCCTATGATATCCTCTCTGCTTGTTTCTCGGCCTCATCCTTCTCCTTCAATATCCTCTCTACCTTTTGCTTGACCTCATCCTTCTCCTACAAAAATGTCGTGTAATCCTTCTATAGTTCTTCCTTATCATATGTTACCTTATCCAACTCCTTTGACATTGACTCTACGTGGAATTGTATTTACTGTGCAATACATGTTTGTAGGCCTTGAACTGATCCTATGGGCATCTGTGAAATGACTAAGTCCAGGTGACTTAATACTCGTGCCTGCTCCTACATCTCTGGCATGGGGAACTCAATTGCATATGGTGATATCTTCAAAACTTCATGTGTTGCTGCTATCTATAACAAGTAAGCAGTGGTGGCCCCTGCTTCCCCAGTCATGCTTGTTGGCGGTCCTTCATCGGATCTCTGTTCTAGCGCTATGCGTACTGCCTCCACTAGTTGCTACAACGTGGTTAACTATTCTTGCACCTTTTGGTGCATTTCTTTATGTTTCTACGACATTTACTGAGCTGCCTCTTCTACGACATCCCTCGCTTGGTAGTCGATCATATTGATATCATCGTTCGTCAAAGTGTAGATAGCTAGTACCTTATGGGCTTCATCTTCTTCGGCGCATATGTTGTTGTCCCCTTACCCCTATCTTTCTTCTTCTCCCCTTCTTCTAGTACTGTCTCCTACGCATTCCATGCACCATCGCCTTGTCCATTTCCTTGACCATTGCCTTGGTCTTATTCTTCATTGTCAGGGTGCTCTGTCTCTATTTTGTTCACAAGAACCTTCCAGTCTAGTTCCCAATCTTGCATAATCAGTTGTATGTCTTCCTCTGTGATTTTGTACTTTGTCTGAACCCATTCCTCTCTCGGGTATTTCTTTTCTTGTATACAGATGTGATGACGATCTTCCTGAATTCGCACAATTGGTGTGTATGCCTCTACAAGTTGTGGCATAATGCATGGTGTAATTTGGATACACCTCTAAGAGAAGAGTGGGATCGACCAAAGATTACATTGGCGCGACCACTTCCTCAACCACTGGTTGAATAGGATGCGAGAAAACATGGTCAAGAGATGCATAACCTCCCAAAACAAGAGTGGTGTCGGCCGAAGATTGCATCGACATGACCGCTTTGTCAACCAAAGATTGATTAGAATGTTGGGAAACTGAAGATGACTCAGAACTAGAAGGGTTGTCAGATAAGGACCATGCTTCTCATGCCACGACAATAATAGGGCACAAATGAGTAAGGTGATCTCCTTTGCAAATATTACAAGGGAACTCGAGCTTACGTCCTATATTCCTAGGCTTCTCGATAACATTAGTGCCCCTAGCATGACTTGCAGTGATCGGTGGGTTGCCCCTATCATGACTAGTAGAGGCTGGTTGCTCGTCTCCAACGTGACTAGCAGAGGTTGGTGACAAGACTCCAACATGATTCGTAGAGGTTGGTGACTCGATGCCAGTATGACTAGCAGTAACTAGAATTTTTCTTCGAGCATGACTCAAAGAGGTTGGTTGCATGCCCCCATCATGACTAGCATAGGCTGGTTGTTGAACTCCAATATGACTAGTAGGGACTAAGGTCTTGCCCCCAGCATGACCTGCAAAGGTTGGGTGCTGGTCTTCAACATGACTCAGAGAGATTGATGACGTAATTCAAATATGACTCACAGTGACTGGACTTTTTCTTCTAGCATGACTAGCAGAGGTTGATCGCTTGCCCCTAGCATGACTTGCAGAGGTTGGTGACAGATCTCCAACATGACTAGCAAAGGTTGGTAACTTATTTTTCTTACTCTTCCTCTTCCTATTCCTTTTAGAATTTTGGTTACTAGTAGCAAGACTTTCACCAGAAGAGGGAGGAGGAGGAGAAGTAAACTTTGCAGAAACAAAAGGTGAAGGATCAAAATCTGTACGATGCCCCTAACATAAGGTGCTTATTTGAGAAGCATCAAGAGCATTTGGTACATTCAGAATGGTCCACAACCAAACCGATAGTCCTACATTCAACCCAGGAATGTTGAAAGTGGCCATCAAGGGGTCACCAATGTTTCCAAAGAAAGGAAAAGCACAAGAATCCCCTTGGGCAGGGGTCCCTTGGTTGGTATTCTAAAGAACTTTGTCCATATCATTCTTATGCACAGGTTCGTCCCTTGTGGGATTGTACATGTCCATAAAAGTATCACACACTGACTCTGGCGAACCAGTGGTATAAAAACCCACGCCTTCTAGGAGGCGACTCTACGCTTTCAAGAGAAAGACTAGGGGTCCTTCCCAACCAACAGAGCAGTTGGTCAACCACTGTGAATCAATGATCCAAAAGCGGTGACACTGAAACAACATAAGGCCAACTACACAAAGTAACACTCCAATTAAAATCCCTAAGAGAAACATCGTAATCAAATGAATTTTCCAAATATTCAGCCTAGGTGGATGAGGTCTCGAGTCCAAAGCAATGAAAAAGTGGAAAGGGACCTTCCAGAAAAAGGCATAGGTTGATTAAGTCTCGTGGACCAACAAACGAAGGAGTGAGAAGAAATTATCCCGACCTCCACTAACCAACCTTATCCAACGCAATTACCCACACTTCGTGGGGCACCCTCCAACAATACTGAAAAGTGTGATACGAAATCTGCCCCATGTACCACGACAAGCCCTCGCAGTCACCTTTGAGATCCCTAGGAAAATCCACTAAGGTTACCAACTTGCAGTCAATGTCTGGGGGGTACAGTCAGTAGTCAGGATCGAACGTATGGGAAGGGTAACAAAGCCCTAAGCTTCGAAAGCATTTTCTCTCACGGAGGTAAAGGCACTAGTGAAACCCCCAATATATGATCTCTCCACTACGCTTAGTCAAGCTTCGGAGGGGAAATATCCTCGGCTCTACTTCATGCGACCTCATGTTTATCTCTTGTGTTATAGGAGGCTCCCGACTATACTTATATGAAAATTGGATTTGAGACTCTACCTAGATCAGACTCCTATATTTGTTTTGTAGCCTTGGAGAGTTATCTATCCAATCCTAATCCAAGGTCCTAACCCTAAACTTGTTCGTGAACCCTAGAAACAAAGTCTAGTACATTTTAAGTTTAGCGTTCGTTTTAGTGGTTGTTTTTACTCAAGGGGTATGGAGGTGCAGCTGATGTTGTTTGAGACTCTTACGAAAATGTAACTTATAAGAACACTGGCAAATATTACACTAATTCTTCAAGTGAAAAAGAGTTTCAAAAAGAAAATACATGAACAATCCTTCAAACCTTGAAATGCAAATTTTTCCTTTTCTAATGCAAAATGCAAAAGAGGAAAACAAAAGGATTTTATTTCTTACTTTTCTTTTGAAATGCTTTCCAGATGAGAAGAAAATGAAAACCTATACTAATATCTTTTTCTTTTTCAAATAACAATGCAAAGAACGAAAGAGACCTAACTAGCAGAAAAACTAGGTTTTTTATTTTCTTTCAATCAAAGAAAAACTAATCAAAGATGCTAAAAGAAACTGCAGAATACACGATTCATGGCCCATTTTTTTTCAAAATGCAAATCGTTTTACTTAAAAAATGCAAGCCAAAAATAAGCCAAGAATGTTGGGAAACCAAGAGTAAGGTCTTTTCTTTTTTCTGTATGATAAACTTTCAGATTTCAACAAAGCAAAGCCAAAAAGGGACTCAGGACAACCCAGGTAACTGACCAAACCAAGCTCTAAACCCATAAATAAATAAAAAATAAAAATAAAATAAAATTATATATATATATATATATATATATATATATATATATATATATATATATATATATATATATATATATATATATATATATATATATATATATATATA